>CM024530.1:6536511-6657478 GCA_014182385.1 Eucalyptus viminalis | reverse complement strand
ATTGCTTTTCCGGGACCCGTACCATTCTACGCCGCCTGTTAGAGCAATAAATGTTGTCTAGGACCCGTACCATTCTACGGTCGCCTAGATTGAGGTTTTGCTTGGCTAGGACCCGAACCATTCTTCGGTCGCCCAACCTTGCGACAGAAATCATCTGACCCGGACCCGAACCATTCTTCGGTCGCCTTAATCAGATTGAATCTGGATGAAAAATCTTTGGGGGACAACTCCATTGAGTGTCGGTGTAAAGGACTCTAGGCTACAAAAGCACGCTAGGTCGATAAAAGAAATCCTGGCTACGGAAGCACGCCGGTTTGATAAAATGGACTCTGGGCTACGAAAGCACGCCAGGTTAAGAACTCCGGGCTTCGAAAGCACACCAGTTCGATAAAATGGACTCTGGGCTACGAAAGCACATCGGGTTGATATAATTGGACAACTTGACCAAGTCAAGTGTCGATGTACTTGAGAGAGAATACCTGCACAATGACAAGTATTTTAGAGTATGGTAGAGATATACTTACCTTATGATATCTCTTATTCTTGGGGATGTGTCTTTTGGAATTTGGATATCCCGTGGAGGTCTTTCACCTCATGGTGGAGGTTTCTCATCTCCTAATATCATGAAACATTCTGAAAGGAACTTGAATTACCTATCAGACATGATTTAGAGCAAAAACTGATACGCATTCATCAAAGAGATAGACAAACTGAGCTACTCTAGAATGCATATTTCAAAATTCAATGAGATTTTCATCAACTCAATCGGGGTCCATGCATAATGACCTTTGCATCACCCAAATTTCCACTGGAGAGAATTATCATTCAAGACAATCTTCACTCATGACATGGATTTCCTAAGAATACCAACTGAGAGACCTTCAGTTAGAAAGGACTTTCACTCACTCTCATTTAGAGGCTATTTTATGAGAATCACTCCATCTCACTGTCATCATACTAACAAGGGTCCGAGTTTTCTCGTAAGCGGTACGACCTTACCAATCTGAGAGGTCTTTAATAGGGACCGTAATGTGGGCTCGGTCAACGGCTTAACAAAGGGACTCTTTGAGTCAAGGCAATTGAAATAACAATTTTGTAATCATCTCCGGGTTTACAAGTCAAGAACCCTGCAAAATGAGAAAGATATAATCTTGCTCGCACTTCTTCGAGCAATGCTTAAAACATGTGAACCTCTATGTTAACTCAAGTGCCCTAATCTGAAGAGACTTTGTAAGGGACGTAACATAGGTTAGGTTCATGGGTTGAGAAATGAAAGGATCATCGGGCTCAAAATGTGTGTAAAGGGTGAAAGTTGGTGATCATCTTGGCATTGCCACCAGTTTTCTTTTTCATCATCGGGGATTGTCTTCATGAAATGCCTCATTGATTGTAAAAACTCAACTTTTGAGTTCTTTGAGTATTACCCCAATGGGATTCAATTCTTGCAATTGAGAGTCACCTTATCTTGACTTTCTTTTTTTTTTTTTCATCTATGGGCATTGGCCTTGCTTTTACCAGGCACACCGCTTTTCATGCCCCTAGTTCTTATTCATTTTTTTCACTTTTTTTTCATAGGCATTGGCCTTGCTTTTACCAGGCACACTGCTTTTTCATGCCCTTTAGTTCTATTTTGAATTCTATGCATTCATCAAGCAATTACACTTTGAATGACATTCGAACTTTTCAAGAGTCTTCATCTGCCTTTTGCCTTGCCCCAGTGTGGGGGATGATCACCAACTAGGTTTAATGTGAAATGAATTCATAGGCTCAAATAGGCTATGCAAAGGATATAAGTGTATGGGATAAAGAAAGAAATGCTCTTCGTCATCCTAAGGCACTTAAATTACCACATGAATTCAATGTAATAGCATGACTTGAAGATTGATGCAAGTGAGAGCAAGAAAATTTCAATTCATTTTCCTCACCTCATGATGCCATTTGATCTCTTAGTTGCCCCGATGTGGGGTGATTCTTGACAGGGGTAATTTGAAAAGAATATCCATAAGTGTATGGGCTCAAAAGGGTTCAGCAACGGATAACCTGTAGTGTTTAGGATAGAGAAATGAATTGCCCCTCATCATTTCGGTCATCGTACCTTTTGCGAGAGAACTCTTTACCTTATAGATATTGAACTTCCTACACTCATCTCACAAGTGTATAAGTAGGGGTTTGTGTATAAGATAAGGCTTGCCTTTCATCATACTGACATGTCTCATTCAGCATTCTTAAGCATTGATGTCACTCCATTAAATTGTCTATCTTGACAAATCTCCACATGAAATTGGTGAGCTAAATCAATATGAAAATTTTCTTTTAAGCATAAAAAGCGTTTGTGACCTCAAAACAAACAATTTACTACACTCAAACATGATTTCAAGCATTCATTCAAGGAATTGTCCCATGGAGGGATTGTCTCAGCAATGGATGTCCTTGGATTGAAAATCCGCTTTTTAATTTGATGAATGCTCCATCTTGCTTTTGCCCCTGCACAAGAGAACGTGCATGAATAGGATACTATGCAACTCAAAGTAAATTCAAATTGCACAACCATTTTGGCTTGGATCGAGATTTTGTCTCAGTCATGTCACTACTAGAATCGTAGTGCCCCCAATTCGTCATCTGCAAGGAAAAGAAAGAGCGTCATCTCCCAAAATTATTTATGTTCAAAGACGAGATGTACCTCTTTCACCAAAGATGGATGATCCTCTCTTAACTTGCCCCTCATTTAATGGGCAAGAATGAAAATTCCGTCAAGCATGGAAATGGAACACACTTTGTTTGGCTCTTCAAGATGGATATTTCAAGTAGTATCGAGATGTGACCGATATTAACTCTTTAGAAACTTGTTGAGTAACGATTGAACCAATTGCAACCTGATGTGCCTTTTTCAGATGCTTTCTTATCGGGTCAAGAAAGTAATGCTCTGAAACATGAAGTAAATGAGTCAGAAAATTAAACAGGGCTAATCTAATGCATGCTTTTGGAAATGGCTTGAAAAATGATTTTTTTTTGTTCTTTTGGATTTTATTTTTTTTTGGATGAGGAAGCATGAAGAAGCCCAGTCCTCAGAATTCTCCTTGGATGATATTTTCTTTTCATTGTTGGATATCGTCACCGGGCTGGTTTGGCATACCCCATCATGTCCTCCAAACAAAACTTGTAATTCTATTGATATCCATCAATCAAATTACATTTATTGGAATGTGATGCTCAAGCACAGAAGAAATTGAAATCAATCCCTAAAAAGCAATAAGAATTCCCATGCAGGGGAAGGTGCATTTGAACATGCCCCTAATTGAATAAGGAAAGCGAACTACTTAGGATCATGAATCATGTGTGCTTAAGTTCTTCACCCTCCTTGATCTTGTGATGCAAATCCTCTAGGTCAGAGATTATTCCTTCTAGATATATCACTAGTCTCTTCATAGTGGCATCAAATTCAGCTACCTCAGGAAAATAGGATGGTTCGAAAGTCCTCTTGGCTCTCCTCTTCGAGTCGTAGTTTCTTACTGAAGATAGAGTACCTATATCATCACAGCATATTTGCTTGACGAGATAAGCTCTTCTTGATCCATCATTTTGGCTCCTGATCGTGAATGGATGGGTGAGCCGGATTGCTCCATAATTACCTCATCAAATGAACGGGAACAAGTAAGCATGAAGTGTAAATAGAAAGTCGATCCATGACAATGATCTAATCGATTTTTCCATTTTTTTCATTTATTCATGAAAAGTTCTTACAAGAAGGGCATTTCCTTAAAATGGACTAGGAAAATAAAGATAGACACCCTAACAAGACCAAATTTCCTAAACATGAATTGAAAACAAATTCTCCAAAGTTTTTTTTTTTGGGCAAATGATTAATTGCATGGCAATTTCCTCATTTAATTTATAATTGACAAATGAATTAGATCAAACGACTAACCTAGATTGTCATGGATAGACCAAAAAGCAAATTGCATAGTATAGAGATAGAAGACTTACTTCACCAAGGAAAATTAATGGCAATCACATAGACATGCGCATGATAAGTGGCTCGATTTCTACTCTATAAGGCTTATCAAGGTGGAGCCACAAGGATGATCGGACTAGCCACGGGCTTGTGGACTATGTCGGGTCCTCATGACTCCGGCTTGGTCAAAGAGCCGACCCGGGTCGCGAGCATGCGGACCGAGGTGGGTACTCTTGACACCATGAAAGAAACTTCGGGATTGAGATGGGCGACTCGTACCGCGAGCATGCGGTCGGAGTGGTATCCATCTCAATAGCATCCTAAATGATCCTATGCGGCCCAGGTCCGGCGGCAGGTTGTGTGTGCAAAGTGTAGTGATAATGCAAGGCATGCATAGCAATTTAAATCAAACAACACTTCGTTCATGAAAATAAACCATACATTCCTTAACTCCAACCTGTAAGGCAAAGGTTAGCAATCACTTCCCCTTATACCTCCCAATCTGTAAGAACATTTAACACCTAAATGTTAGGGACGTACTTGGGATCCTCGCTGCCAAACAAAAATATTTTTCAAAAAAAGAAAATTGGCCTAAGTCCACTAAGAGTTTCAACTCAAGTCCCCAGCGGAGTCGCCAAGCTGTCGCGACCAATTTTTTGGGGTGTGAACCACCTAGGGTTTGGCTAATGGATTGTTAAGCCTAGACTTAACTCGGGCTCTCCCAAGCCCATACCAATTCGCGACTTAGATTTGAATTGTTAACATGCAATTGAATTTTAACTAGGAGTCGCCACTAATCTATTTTTGGTGGGTCGATTAGAAACCCAAGTAAAATAACGGGAGAATTACTTTACTTCTACGAACCAGAGACTATGGGTACGGGGACTTGATTACGCTAGATTTCTCTAACGCCCTTTCGGTACCATTTCTCTTATTTTAAAAAAAGGTTTTGCAGGCAGCTTGAATTGATTTTAAGCTAATTCCCTAACATGTGAGGTGTTCATGCGGGTGCGCAAACCACCAATTTAACACCCAAGTAAAGCAATAAATAAATTGCAGGACTTACCTCAAAGCAACGAAAGCATCTGCAATGTTAAATTAAAATCCACATCAACAACCCTAGATATGGTTTCTAATTAACACGCAATTTTTGTTTTGTTTTCACTTAATTAATGAAAATCATGCAATATGCAATGCAATATTAGCTAAATGACCTAATTCTAATGACATGTAATTTCTAATTAAATGGGCCTAGCAAAAATCACTAAATGACGTGCATAGTATGAACCTAATTCTATAAAACGTGCACATGATTTTTATTTTCCTAATAAGTATGCAATCTATCATAATATGCAATGACGTGCAAAAATGTCCTAATTCTAAATGTTTTATGAAATTCGAAATTTAAAATTGCCAAATAATCAAACGTGCAATTTAAATTAATGAGAAGAAAATATGATATCCTAAATTAATATTTTTGGTCTTTTTATTTAAGAAATTCGAAATAAATTTCCTATCCTAAACATGCAACATAACATTAAAACCAGTAACATCCTAACATGCATTTAACCTAACTCAATTATTATTTTTTTGGGTTTTTCCCTTACGGGAGCAATCAAATAAAGGCATCGAGAATAGCACTGCAACAAATCAAGCAAGATATCATCCATGTCCATTTAATTTTGGAAATAAATTGACGAATCGTATCTTGCGCATGAGATCGGATCGGTCTATTTTTAAATAAAAATCACGAATCGTATCTCGAGCGTGAGATCGGATTGGTGATTTTTCCGTGCGGTGCGGGTCGTATTTCGAGCATGAAATCGGACCATTAATCATATGCACGTTGCGGAATTAGGAAGATTTCCTAATTTAGAAGACTACTCGAGTTGCGAATATCGGTCATGTGCATCAACGAACATATCAAATAAGGAAACGGAATTTTCAGAAATTAAAATAATCAAATTTTTTACCTATTCCGAATATTAATTTCCAATTTGGACTTTGCGCAATTGGACCGGGACTGCAACCGGCGCTTCGGGTGGGACAGCGATGGGCAGTTTATGGCCAATGAACCTACAAAGGCAGAACTTTTACGGGATGGCCCGGCTCATGGATGAACTCGCGATAGGCTCGGCACGGCGTTAGGAGAACAAGTTGTCTCGTGGTGGATCACAAGTGGCTCATCAATGTCTTCAGTTCGTTGAGGCACGTCGACAGCAAAGGACAAGGACGGCAAAGCAGGTTTGCTCGGCTTGCGATTGTTGACCCACGGTGGACGTAATTTACCGAGACTGGGACTCGCATTGAGGATCTCCGTGAAGCCTCTAGGGATTTGTTAATACTCAAATGTGGGGTCTCTCCTTGGCGTTTTCTACAATGACGAGGATGTGGGCAGAACCTGAAAAAAAGAATTAAGAAAAGAATGTTAGTGGAATGCAAATATGTGATATTGATGAAGGATCGGCTTCCCCTTTCTTGTCTTTTTGGCAAAAAGCTTCCTCTGCTCCTCTCGCCTTGGACCACTCCAGACAAAGAGCACCGCTTCAAAGGCTTCTCTTCTTCCTTTTTATGCTTTTGGTCACTCTCTTGTCCTCTCTGGATCGGCGATTGTGGGCAATTGGCAACGACAGGATCGTGGCTGCTTGAATCAGGAAAGTTGTATGGGATGACTTGTAGGCGAGGCAGAACAGGTGGCCTTTGATGATGAGTGAACGCGTCGAATTGTGGATTGATCCTTTTTGCCCACACGACTGAATTTGGAGTTCGGACTTCACCACGTTGGCTCTGACATCTTTTGCAAGTCAGAGAATGGATCTTCTGCGGAATTGTCTTCTTTGACTGGATAATATTCAACTTGAATACTTTCGGCAAAAGAACCTCTCCTGGGACTGCTGGAACTCAACGATGAGGGTAGAGCTCGGGGCACGTCGGGACAGCAGCTCGAGCAAGGCTTCACGGCTTCGTTGTTGACGAGGAGGCGCGGCAATGGTCACCGTCTCATGGTGCACGCGTATGAAGCTCAGCCGTGGGGTTAGCAAGGTTGCAGCCACGTGATGCTTGGCCGAACATTCCTCTCTCTCACATGTGTTTTCTCTCTATATTGTGGCCGTATGTTCAATGTGTGTGGCCTTTTTTGAAACCCTACGCGAAAACCTTTTTATAGGCTGAAGATTAGGGTTTTATTTTCCTTTTCAAATCAGCATCCGCGAAGATTTCTTTTTCGCACGCAATATCACTTTTCTTTTATTTTCCACATCTCCTGATTTTATCACCTAAAGATAAGATTGCAACCCGATTTTCTTAAACAAAAAGCCACCGTAATATTATTTCAAATCTCAATTTAGGTAATTCTTGTCATTAAAAGAAAACGGGCTCAGGCCAATTTACTTGCTTCGTGGGCTTAGTCTGACCTGCCAAATTAAAGCTTAGAACTACTAAATCAAACCCATTTGTCACCGACCCAATGTAAATGCAAATTAAGAAACAAATGCACCTAAAACTATATGCTATGCAATTAACTATTTTTTCTGGAATAAAATTAACCCTTAATTTTTTAATGCAATAAATGACTAAGCGGGTCGCCAAAATTTAGGTGTCAACAAGTTTGGTTCAAGATCCAAAACTTGTTTGTTTGATTTGAATTTTCACTATGTTAACCTAAAAAAATGTGATGAACAATTTTTGTGAAGTCACCATTTCGAAATTTGAACCCTAAGAGTTGATAAAAATCCCTTGAACACCAAAAGGTTATAGTTTCCAGCACAAACAGAGGTTCTGTTTATTTTTAATGAAGTTGAAATCTTATTCTTTTGAATCCATAAAATCTTGAATAAAATATAAGTCATAGCTTAGGATGTCCAAAACATTTTTCAAGGAGGAATTAATCTCAAAATTTTAGCACATTTCTATCCACAAAAAAGACAAACTACGAGGGTCCAGAAACCAGATCCAGGAGAAATCCACTCAATTAGGCTAAACCACCCTCATTAGTGCTAATCCAACAAATTAAATCAATACTAATCCATCTTATGACTAATATAACCAAGCTAGATTAACACTAATTCATCTTAAGGCTAATCTCACTTAGTATTAATTTAACTAAGCTAATTAACACTAATTCACCTAACTAAGTGCAATTAACAATCTAATTAATGATTAGGGAGTTAACTCACCGGATTAGTGAGCCAATGGGTTCATGGTGATGGCAGCGCGAAGGCAACCAAGACTCGCGCTTACGGCGACACCAAAGGAGGGCCGGAAGGTGCTGAAAACGACTAATAAGCCCACTGCTTGAACTGGAGTTTCTGGTTCTGCTCGGTTATGCTTGGGGCTAGTCTCGGTGCGGTGTTGCTGGAGGCTCGGCCGAACTTTGGACGGTGGCTGAATGGCTGCTGGATTTGGACGAAGCAGCTGGAGATGATGGACGTTTGGTGAATGGTGTTGGCGTGATGGATGGGGGCTATGTGTGTTGGTGAGTGGCGGTGGTGGCAGCAAGTAAAATGGAGTAGAAATGATGGAATGAGGACTTGAAGAAGGTGGTGCCACAGCTTCAACAGGAAAGAACTGAACTAGGGGGGACGAAATGTGGGGATGTGAGGGAGAAGGAATTGAGGGGAAAGGAGTGGGTGGCAAGGGGGGTCTTCATGCGTGAGATTGGGGGGATTGAAGAGAGAGGGAGGAAAGAGAGAGGGGAAGCCAAAGAAGTCAAAAGAAAATCCAAAACACTCATTGCAAGGCCACCAAACTCTTCATGCCCATCTTCTTTGTCCCCAAATTACTTTCTTGAATGTAATTTCCCACAAACAATTCATTTTGGGCAGTAAATTCTCACTTTTCCTCTTGATCCGAAATTCACTTTTATTTTCCGATTTGTCCGAAAACCGATTTTTCCGCAAAATTCCGGACTCATGGAAATTTCTCCGAAAGATTAGATGATGTCCTAAAAATAAATCGTGACATGCTTGAACGTTCGATTCCCGAAACCGAATTCAATTTCGTGGTTAAAATCGACCAGACGCGATTTTAATGCAATCTAACCTACTGGGTAGCTTTTAGGGATTTTAGCGCACTTGTATCCCTTAACGGCTTCACCAAATAGATTAGTTAACTCGTAAGTGATCAGCTCAGAGAAAAATGACCATAGGTGTGTCGGTGAAAAGCCCATTTCATTTTATCGAAACGGGGTCGAAAATTCAGGAAGTCACACACACCCATGTGATGATGGAAACAATGGTGGTGGTAGTACGGTTGACTAAGGCAGGAATAGGAAGGTGAAGCCACATTTTTGGATCCAAGTGACGACTTTTGGACATACTAGCATGGGAAAATAGGTGGTGGGACATGTATAGATAGTTCCAAGTTTAGGTTAGTATTGTGGAGGTATGTTTGATATAGTTTAGGATGACCGTATTTGTAACATCCTTGATTTCAACCTTTCTTTTTGTCCCAATTAGAAGGCTAGCTAGATAGGCCAATCTTATTGAAGAATAAGAGTGAAATGCATTAAATGGGGGTGATGAGTGTTGACACCTAAATTTTGGCGACCCGTTTAGTCGTTTATCGCATTAAAAATCAAGGATTGATTTTAACCCCTAAAAAAATTAATTAAATTGCATAGCATATAATTATAGGTGTGTTTATTTTGCATTTGCATTGGACTGATGACTGGGTTAGATTTGGTGGTTCTGAGCTTTAAATTGATAGGTTGGACTAAGCCCATGATGAGAGCAAATTAGCCCAAGCCCGTATTATTGACTCATCTTTGCAAGATTTCAAATTTGAAAAAATCAATAGGGAATATTCATTTTTTTACAAAGGAAATCTGGAAGAGATGTGGAAAATAAAAAGTAATATTGTATGTGGAAAAGAAATCTTCACGGATGTTGATTTTAAAAGGAAATTGAAACCCTAATCCTTGGCCTATAAAAGCGTTGTTCGCGAAGAGTTTTGAGGAGGTCATGCAATTGAGACAATCGGCCACATTGGGGGGGACTTCTCTAGGGTTCGAAGAAGAGAGAATAAAAAGGAAAGGAAAATGGGCTTTTCGTTTTCTCTTGAATAGAAGGAAAAAGCAATACAAAATGTAAGAGAGAGAGGTAACCGTGTGTCGATCTTTGAGAGAGAAGAAAAGAGAGAAGCTTGAGGCAAAGTCAGAGAAAGCAAAAAGCAGAAGTGGAAAAGGTGATTGGACAGTTATTGTTCATCTTACGCTCCCTCTGCTAGCTCTGCTTCTACGCTCCCTCTGTCGGCTCCGATTCTGCTTCGTCCTCCCTACGATGGCCGGTTCCGCTTCTGCCCGTGACCCAACCACACCACTAGTTACCGCCACTCCGCCAGTCGTCCACGATTGCCCAACATAGATCCAGCGATTCGACGTCCCTGCTCGCTGCACCAACGTAACCTGAGGCCGAAACCCACAGTGATTTCGCCTTGTTGCTTCGCTGTTCCACCCTTTGCGCTGCGCCGTCTCCCCTACAGTAGCTTGCGCCTCCAACGTAGCCCCTGCCTTCGCCGGAGAGCCGCTCCTGTTCAGCCCTGACGCAACAATGCTACCATGCAGTAGTATCCTGACGCCAGTAGATCCAAGCTGTTCACTGCGCCGCAATCGACCTGTGGCAGACTGACCTTGCCGTGTCTTGGCCCCCACTTGCGAGCCCGCGCCTCCATCTGCCTTTGCTTAGCCCACATGAGGCCTTTTGCTGCTGTGACCAACCTTATGCTGTTGTCGATGTCCTTGTACCAGCCGCTGACTCCTCCTTACCCGCAACAAACTGACGCATCCGCTCGTGACGGCCTTGACGCTCCATTGCCGTTGCTTTTTTGTGACTAATTTGCTATCCTCGACGACCGGCCGCAGAACCTGTCGAGCACATGTTGATTCCTACCCCACTATTGGGCTCGTCCGCAGATTAAGCCGGCTGAATGAGTTTGTTTTTGTTTTTTAGAATCTTCCTTGGCCAGATGAGAGTGAGCAGCTCGGGTGTGCGGTGATGTGCAAATCTCAGTGAAGAAAAATAGCCATACTATCTTTGTCGGCCATCTAGTGCGGGTATCATCAACATTGCCGTCCCTGCCTTGCTGATCTGTTCTGAACCGAGAAGGCCTTGCACCGTTTACTAGTCCAAGCCTTTTCACCGGTCTTTGCCGGACCTCATTGGAGCTTTTGGCGACCCACCATCACAGCCACCGTCCTTAGCCGCGCCGAGCCTCCATCGTGGTTCACTTAAGCCCCGTGGATTTTGGAAAAAAAAATCAAATTAGGTAGATTTACTTTATTTTATTAAGCAGATTTATTTTATGTTGTTTTATTTTTTGTATCTTGCTTTCTTTATGCATAATTGAAAATCTCGACACACCACCTAATTTGCAACCGCGCATGTGTTTTTTATTCCATCTATAAGGCTTTAGATGGAATAATTAATCGAGCGGGAATAAAATTGATATTTTGATCTCTAAGGCTTAAGATCAATTTATCAATTTTACTAGCGAGATATTATCCCTTGATATTGTAAATGGTCTGTCTGTCTTGATTGCTTTATTTATCTTTAAATATGTTTGACTAGATTAGGCTTACATTAGAATGTTGCATGCTTTAGGGTTATTTGCATATTTAGACTAAGCATTTTATTTATCATGAATTTTCGAAATAAGAAAAAAATAAAAATAAATTTAGGATGTTAGATTTTCGTTTCATTAGCTTAATTTGCATGTTTAATTATTTGACTTTTTTTCAATTTTCGAAATTAATAAAAATACAACAAAAATCATCATGCATATGTAGAATTAGGGCATCCTTTGTATGTTATTGCACATTAGGATAAAAATTGCATATTTCATTTTAAGTTTAGATTGATTTAGATAGATTGCATCTTAGGTTAGAGATTGCTAAGTTAAGATAATATCTTGGTGTAAATTAGGGTTTAGTCTGACCTAATCCTTAATATAAGTGGGATAGAATCTTAATTTAGCTAGATAATTTTCACATTTTTCTAATTTCGAATTTCATAAAAAATACAAAAAATGTCTTGGGATAAGTTAATTCCATTCTCTAGGATAGATTGCACATTTATTAAGAAAACACAAAAAATGTCATTGCATGTCATATAGAATTAGATTCATGAAATACATGTCATTTAGTGATTGTTACTTGGGTCCATTTAATTAGAAATTGCCTGTCATTAGAATTAGGTCATTTAGTTATATTACATTGCATAAAGCACGATTTTCATTAATTAAGTGAAAACGAAAAAAAAAGAAAGAAATTGTGTGTTAATTAGAAATTTTATTTAGGGTTATTGATATGAATTATGATCTAACCACGCAGATGCTTTCGTTGCTACAAGGTGAGTCTTGTAATTTATTCATTGCTTTTTTGGGTGTTAAATTGGTGGGTTACGCACCCGTATGATCATCTCATATGTTAGGGAAATAGATTTAAAATCAATCCTAATTGCTTGCAAATTTTTTTTTTGAAAATTAAAGAAATGGTATCGAAAGAGCATTAGAGAAATCTAGTGTAACCAAGTCCCCATACCCAAAGTCTCTAGTTTGTAGGAGTAAAATAATTCTCCCATTATTTTACTTAGGTATCTAATCGACCTACCATAAACTGATTAGTGGCGACTTCTAGATAAAATCCATTTGCATGTTTAAAAATTTGAACCTAAGTCGCGAATTGGTATGGGTTTGGGAGAGCCCGAGCTAAGTGAGACTTAGTAACCCATTAGCCAAACTTTAGGTGGTTCACCCGAAATTTTGGTCGTGACAATGAGTATGGAGGCTTAGGTGTCCTAAGTAATTAATGAAAGAAGATGACTCATAAGCTTTGGTGTATAGTCAACATGACAAGCCATTAATGAACGAGGTGAATCACATGTCCATGTGTCACTATTAGATTAGGGTCATCATTTACTCTACTTTGAGACTTCGAAGACAAGTTATTTCCAACTTTAAATGCTTGATGAATCATCGGCCAAGTAATTAATAAAGGATGGTCTTGGAAGACCATTAGGGGTGCCACCTCTCCTCCATAGACTTGTCACCTTGAGTTTCATAGGTTTTGACTTCGTAGTTTTTCGAAACTGTTGGAACTTTCCTATTTTTCAATTTTATAGAAATCTTTGTACTTCTAATTTGGAGAAACTTTCTCATGAAAGTTGTTTAGAACATCTTGATCTAGAACATACTTAAATTTAAGATTTTTTTGAGGTGAAATGTTTGGGACAAAGGCTTAATCAATTATCATATAGAACCTGCCTAGTATAGTAAAAACGGTAACCAAGTTGCTTTTTTGAGTTCTTATAAAATCTTCCCTTTTAAATTTGGATATGCTTTCTTGACAAAAGTTTTAAATGGAATCCATATCTACAACATATTAAAATTCCAAAGAGTTTTATGAATATTTGAATTTTGAAATGAGTCTCTCTTTTTGACCGTTGAATCTGCTCGACGGATGAATTTTTGGGTTGTGTTCAGTGAATTACTGCTCTTTCTATAGCACGAATTTAGTTACATTTCCTTCATGAAAAATTATTTTTGAGGTATTCTCTACAACATATTAAAATTTAATAATTTTTCGAGTCCGTTTGATAAGGTAATGACATTAATTTTAAAAGTTGCTCAAAATTGTTTTCACCTTAGAATGGGAGAGCCACTCACCCAAAACTTGGAGTGGGAGGGGCTGCACGCCTAACTTGAGGAGCAAGCTAATCTAGAGACTTCTTGGCTTGAAGATAATAATGTATTAAATGCTTTTGGACCTTAGTGTGTTAAAGAGAAGAAACTTGGATAGCAAGTTGGCTTAAGTGAACCATACCATGGAAGGTTCTAGAATACTTAGCTTAATGAGCAAGAAAAACTATGAAAAATGTGCCAAACATCCAAGACTTATGATGTCCATATCTTAAGCATTAAATGAAGGGATGACCAATTACGAGTGGCTTGGAGGATTTGATCATCATTGCATAAGATTTTCCTTGGAGATTAAGTTAGGCCAAGTAATGATGAAATGGTGAATCACAAGATTAGGTTGACCAATTAGGAGTGGCTTGGAGAATAAGTAGCATGTGTTCCTTGGAGGCTAGTCCTTAAATGAAAGTATGACTCACTAACTTAGGTGGCAAGAAGAAGATTTGGTAATCATGACGATAGGATCTTCCTTGAAGAATAAGTTAGAGTCATTAATGAAGCTTGGCCTATAAATAGGAGAACCGCCCCCATTCATTCTCTTCGATCTTTGGCTTACTTCTTCTTCTCCTCCTTTCTTTCATGTCCTCTCCCTCTCTCAGCCTTGCTTGCCCACCACCTCACAAGATGGCCCTCTCTTGGTAAAATCACCTATAGTTTGTTGAGGTTTATTGAAGGTAAGTAGAATCTTTAACTCTTGGCTAGGGCGATAGTCTACATCGTTGAGCTTAGTGGTGTGCTCATTTGTGTAAGCCGTGTGTATGTTGTAATGTTCTTTTGTGTGTTTGCTCATGTTTGCATGATTGAGTGTGTTCACGCCTTGGGACAAGGTCAAGGTTCGCTCAGCTTGGAATTGACATCAAGTCGCGATGGCCTAAGCATGCGACTTAAGCCACGAATCAAGAATCGTTCCCGACATATTTTATAATATGATGTTGAGGGTCATGGCACACTCACTTGAATGAGAATGCCCTCGAGCCTTGTATACGTCGGTTAAGATAAAAGATGAAAATCTGGCTTGTGTGATGCATTTGTGTGTGCACTTAAAGAGGAAAAAATGCCTATCGTCACATAGCGTTGGTAGTGATGCCTTGTTCATTGATCAAGATGCTATGGTTGAGCAAGGATGCCTTGAGTAAGCTAGCCCTAGAATGCCCTAGTTGAGCCAAGATGCCTGGGCTGAGCTCGGATGCCTCAGTGAGCTAGCGCTAGGATGCCTCAGTTGAGTCGGGATGCCCTTGTTGAGCCGGGATGCCTAGCTTGAAGCTAGATGCCTTGGTTGAGCCGGGAGAGCCTGGTTGAGTCGGGAGAGCCTGGTTGAGCTAGGACGATGGTAAAGGAATTTGCATGAGTGTGTGCCGGTATATGCATAAGCATGATATGTGGATGTGTTCATTGATATGCTGAAAGTAAGCATGCATTCAAGTATGCAATAATGGACATCTGCATGTAGTTGATGATAGTAATAAGTTTGCTATTGATTTGCCATCGATATTGCATTGCGAGTGTTGTACCTATAAGATTTTGAAGATGAGATATCCTCTTAGTAGAGAATTATGGATTTTACTTACTGAGTCCATGACTCACCCTGTTGTTTTTTTAGAATTGTGGATATAGAGGAGTTGCAGTCTCGATAAAGGAGTTAAGATTTACCCAAGCCTTTTGAGCATAGAAGATGTAATGGTTGTAAATGTAACAACCTTGATAAAAAGAGCTTGTAAATGTAACTAGTGTAATTGTATGTTTGTAAATGATTATTTTCCTAGTTGCTAGTTGTTGTCTGGGTATTGTTTGTAACACTTCTGCATGTGCTTAATGAAAAGATAAAAATGAATGGGATGGCGACGCACCTGGGACGTCGCAAAAATAACTCCCATTGCTTGTGACCCTGGAGATGGAGTCGGGGTTGTTACAGTTTTTTGAAATCCCCAATACACCGATCATGTAACTTAAAGTAAATAAATAAGGAATGAAATGCATTAACTTGGTTTATATTATGTATACCTTCTTTAAGTTTCCCATGTTTTGAATTATTATTGGTATAAAGACGCTTCCGCATGCTTAAAAAAAGTGGAAAGAATTGATAACTACGTTAGCCATGATAGGCTGGGGACGTCACAACAAGATTATAAATAGCGATATCCACTAAATTAGACTAGAAGTTATCAATGCCATGACTGATCATGAGTGTGACATCCTAAATTTCAGGTTCTGTTTTCGATTGGATAAGTTGGGCTTTTCATCAATGTGCCTATAGTTCTTTTCTCTAAGTTGGTCACTCACGAGATAACTAGCCTATCAAGTGAAGCTGTTAAGGGATTTTAACGCAATAGATTTGAGAATTCGATCAGAAATCAACTACTCAACTGTGATAATTGACAAGGGTCAATACGACGCCGTTATAAGCGATTAGTAATTGGATATAGGTCGATTTGACGGAAGCACGCAATTGAAGTGTGGGTGATTCCACCTGATTGCAAAGTTCGCATCGAATGGCACTAACCCAATTTTCTATTGGTTCGGTACCTGGTGCCCGTATTCAAAATCTCGAGATTTTCACAACAATCGAGAGTCACCAATGTGTCGAAGATGTACATTGTGGCTAAAAAATAATCGACCACAGGTTAATTGCACTAAAAATTCCTAAAAGCTACCTAGTAGGTTAGGTCACGCTAAAATCGCGTCAGATTGAAATTAACCGCAAATTTGAACCTGATTTCAGAAATTGAAAGTTCTGCCATGTCACGATTTATTTTAGGAACGTCGACTCGTCCTCTGAAGAATTATCGGTGAGCCCGGGATTTTTATGGAAAATCGACTTTGGATGATTTGGAACTGAAATGAAGTTCGGAGGGGCCAAATTGAGAGGATGTTTGGCCTCCTTAGTGAGTTATTTGGTGAATGGAATTTGTGGAATTTGTGTGGGCTTCTTCCTTAGCAAAATTGGACATCAAATTGAAGAAATTGAAGTCCAATTGAGTGAAATTCGGAGGTTGGTATGGGGGTTGCAACATTTGGCACCAATTTGGCTATTTGTGGAATTTAATGTGCAAAAAAGTATTATGGAGGACCATGGGGATAAGCTTGTGGACTTTAGGGACCAAATCATGATGAATATAGATATTTAAGCTTGACTTTTGCCCCCCCCATCCGCAGCTTCTCTCGGATGCCAACTGCTTCTCCTTCGGTCTTCTGCTTTGCTTTCATTTCTCCTCACTTGGACGAGCTGCTTCTACGTTCCTTCATCCCCTTCGAGAAAAGAACCAGCTGCTTCTGCCTTTCACTGCCGTGTCAACCCAAGCCCACCGAAGCAACTCCTTGCAGCTGCCACCAAGCCAATCTCTCCAACCGAAGCTGCTGCTCCACTTCCACTTTCATGCTACAGTTGCCTCGAAGACCATCATCCCCTCTCCACGTTTTCTCTTTCTCGCCGCCTCACGCCCACGCCCTTCATTCCACATCTTCAACCCCCCCAACGTCAGCAGATTGTTAACGCCAGCAGCTCCTTTCTGTCTCCCTGTTTAGCCACAACCACATGACCACTGAATTTCCATCCAAGTTGCCACACGTCCGTGCTTCAACCTCTATTAGTCAATCACCAGCAAAACCCCTCTCTAGAGTTGACTCCCCTTCATGCCAGCAACTTCTTCAACGTCAGCCCATCTCCACGTAGTAGCTCCTTCCCGTTTCTTTGTTCGGCCCAGCCCAAGTTCTGTGTCCACTACCTGTAGCCCACACATTTCCATCAACCAAAGCCAGCTAGCTTCGTCCATTGTTCTAGCCACTTTGCAGAAGCCTCGCCATCCCGCCATGTCCCTTTCCCGAGCTGTTTCAGCCCTTCGATCCAGCTCGGCAACAAGGAGTAGAACTGAAGGCCGGCAAGGTTCTTTGGGCTTCGTGGGCCTGAAACGTTTTGGGCCTTTTCCGGGCCTCGTCGGGTGTCGCCGCTTCGGAGTTTGTTACCCGCCTCCGTGTTGCCGTTGCCGTGGACTCATTGGATTGCAAAACTGATGAGTTTACTCACTAAAATCTGCTTAGGGAGTTAATGATGCTTAAGGGTTGATCAGTTTAGGCTAAGAATGGTTTATGTAGTTAGTTAGAATGAATTAGTGATTTAATTACTCATTATTGCATGTTAGTGGTTAGATCGGCTTAATTAGCAACTAGATAGGTTGTATTATTTATCTAGATAGATTCGAAATTTTTCCGGGCCCGTGTCGGTATTTAATTAGGCTTTTTCGAACTAAGTTTCTATTTATGGAATTTAAATATATTTATTTAATTATTTTTGGTATTGATTTAATTATTTATTATTTTCCGAAAATTATACCGGGATAGTTGGTGACCAGAATTTCGTACTGATTGTAATTGTATGATTGGTTTATTTAATTGAGTGTTGATTTGTGTAAATTGAGTGAGAATTGTAATTTTGGGTATTTATTCCAAAATTGAGTTTTTTTTGAAAATATCAGGTGTCGGTTTACAACGCGAAAAATGTGTTTATGGACTATATTAAATAGTGAGATATTGTGTTTTTGGCTCAGGCCGACCGTGTACCCACACAAGACTATTTTTACTGGGTACTTATAACTTGGTGGTTTATTAGCTTGTGAGAGCATATTTGCATGTCAGCTTGTGCGAGCATATTTATCGTCAGCTTTTGGGACCCTTCGCATGTCAGCTTATACTGTATCAGCCTCTGTGCTTTGATACATTAGCTTGTGAAAGTAGTATACTGTATCAACCTCTGTGCTTTGATACGTTAACTTGTGAGAGTGGTATACCTTATCAGTTTATGTGAACTAAGATCGTTATATCAGCTCGTGAGAGCACGGTCTATATTATTAGCTTGTGTGAGCTACTATCTATCTATATCAGCTTGTGAGAGCTATGACCATATATTGCAGCTTGTGAGAGTATTGAACGATTATTTTAGCTTATGTGGGCAATGATCATATCGAATTGATAGATAGTACTGTTGGTATCGATTGATTGACGGTTGAATTGAATTGAGTTGATTGATTGAGTGGATTGATTGATCGATAGTTGAAATTGAATCGAATTGATTGGTTGAGAATATGAACTATACTAACTTGCAGGAAGGAACTGAGGCAAAGGTAAGTCCTTTGTTTTGTGTGTGCATAGACGGCCTTTAGGCGTGTTTCCTTCCTAGTCGGAGTTTAGGGGGTGAACTTGCCGAGACGTTGTCTCACCCCGTCGCGGGCTTAACTTTTCAGGTCCTTAGTGTGAAGAACCCAGAGCTTGAGGTGGAAGGGTCAAGAACATGGGTGGCTCAGAAGTTCTTTTTGGAGATAAATCTCCTGTACTTAGACCCTAGAGTTGGCCTCTGTTTGTAAATCAGGTTGTGGCTTTTAATAGTGTGTTTGATTTGAAATTTGCTGTCCTGCTTTTTTATCCCATGTACGTTATTGTCAGGGGATTAGTTCGTTTCCACATGTGCATTAAAATGAATGAGTCGGTGACGCGTCCTAGGATGTCGCAAATTTTATCGACCATTGAGGGATGGGCACGCTCTCAAGGATTGGGGTGTGACAATGAGCATGAATTCTTTGTGATTAGTAAGGAAAGGATTGTCAGGAGGAAGATGTTTGGGCTCAGTATGCATTGCCAGGCTCTTGTTTTTGTTGAGGGCATTAGGCTTGGTGGCCAGAAGGGTGCAAGTTAGATTGAGGTATAAGAGTAGTTCTTTCCACAATGCGAGGAAATGGCTATTGAAGAAAGGGAAGAGGAAGATGCCATCTTAGGTTTTCAGGATTATGGAAAGAGTTTGAAGTTGAAATTGAGGATGGAAGTTCAATTGCTATAAGCCATGCTATTTATAAACCGAGTTCAATAGCCGATTAACCATAACACTTCATAGCTTAACATGATAAAAAGGGTAGGGGAATGTGCATAACTGTAGGGTAGTTGAAAAGATAAGAGTTCATGTGTTGTGGGATGGTGAAAAAGCATGATGCACGTAATTAAGATTATATCGGAGACTGAAGTGACGTGAGTGTTGACTATTTTGTCTAATGCTCATTTATTGAAACATGACAACCATTGAAGGATTGAGATATGTGAAATAGTGCTTGTCGTTAAATGCGAAGAAGATACGGGTGTTAGAGAAACTGCAAGTGATCTCGATGAATCTTGGTTCATGATGAGGTAAGAAGATATGGGTGTTAGAGAAAACTCCTTTAATGTTTTGAAGTTGACAAAACTTTTCCAAAGTTTATTATGAAGAATTCCAGACTTTAGTGTCAAAGTCTGAAGACCGCCAGACTTTAGGTTCAAAGTCTGCCCACATTGACAAATTCCAGATTGAACGCTATTGAAGAATGAAGACTTTTCCAGACGCAAGATTATCTTTATTTCTTTAAGGGTTCGATTCGTATGGCTTAAAGATGGCTTTCTGGTTGGATATAGCACCTACATGATTGACAATCTTTATTGGAATCATCTTCGATATTCAAATCTTTTGGAAGGCAAGTAAACTTGGAAAGTATCTATTTATGGAAACTAAGATCCTAATTGTATGGGCGAATAGGATTGAAGGCTTTCATCACAATCATCAAACGACTCATGATCTCCTTGATTGATTATGTCCAACGGGTTGATTGGAAGAATTCCTTTGGAAAGTGCCAACGGTCGAAAAAGCATGAAGGAGTATTTAAAGGAGACATCTCTAGTCACTCGATAAGAGTGTGAAAGAAAAATTTCAAAGTCTGAAATTTCCTAGTTCCTTGCTATTTCATTCACTGGGGATAAGTACACTAATGGTGCCATAAGTTGTGTACGGCGCTCACTTTGGTGCCAAAAGTTTCCGTCGGATCACTTAAGTGCCAAAAAATTTGAAAACGCTCACTTTGGTGCCAACGCCAACGAAATTGGCCGGAAATCCGACGTGGCCTTTTTTTTATTAATTTTTGACGCCGACGTGGCTCGTTGGAGAGTTGAGTCAGCATCCAAACACCAAAACGACGCCGTTTGGCATCTTGCCCCCAACTTTGAAACCCTAATCCCCAAATTGAGAGAGAGGGAAGGCTCGTCTTTATGTCTTCTTCTTCCTCGAAGACCCACACCAGCAACGGCACTGGCACGGCACCAGCAACAGCACCGGCAGCACACCAGCAACGACACCAGCAACGCACCAGCAGCAGCAGCGTACCAGCAGCCCCTTCGACCCATCTTCTTCCTCCTCCTCCTCCGCCCTCGCCTTCGATTTTTCCTCGCTCACCTGGTTGAGCAACTACAATGGTGGCTGAGCAACGGTGGCCGAGCAGCGATGGTGGCCGAGCGACGGCGGGCGAACGACGGTGGCCGAGCGGCGGAAACCCTAATTTTTCTTCATGTGAGCTAAACGGCGTCGTTTCCATGAAGCCATCCATGTAGGACGGCAAAACGACGTCGTTTTCTTAAGGAGGACCGAAAATGACGTCATTTAAAGGCCTATCGATTTTTTTTAAAAAAAAAAATCATTTTGGCCGGAATCTTTCGCCGGAATCTTTCGCTGGTGGCACCAAAGTGAGTGTTTTTCCTCCGATTTGGCACTTAAGTGATCCGACGAAAACTTTTGGCACCAAAGTGAGCGCCGTTCACAACTTATGGCACTATTAGTGTACTTATCCCCATTCACTGAGCTCAAATTTGTACTCAAAAGAGAGAAAAACTTATAGTGTGACTTCGTGAAAGAGAAGCATACTCTTCACTGTGAAGTTGAGATCACCAAGCTATAAAATCTCTTTTGTTTCTCAGTGGAATCCAGCTAGTGGGCTGTCAGCGTGGGAGAGTGGATGTAAGCTTGATTTAAGCCGAACCACTATAAATTATGTGTTCTTGTTCTCTTCCATAAACTCCTTTATTTTGTTCATAGTTTGAATTTGTTCAAAGTCTGTCATTTTCTAAAAGCAAAATACTTCTACTGAACTTTGTAAAAATTTTACTTCACACCTATTCACCCCCCACTATGTGTTGTTACTAGCCCTTTCAACGGGTACTTTGAATACCGCGGCTTGTGCTCTCTAAGTACTCTAAGTAACTTCTCCTCTATCGCCCCTATCAAAGAAGAAGAAATAATCACTGGATAAGAAGCACCATCAAGGAAAGTATATTTGAAATGAGAAAGTAACGGTTGAAGCTCAAGAGTTGGTGGTTCTACAATGGAGGGTTTAAGCTTCTTTGCACTTGACTCCAACTCTTCAAATTTTGGTGCTTTCTATCTTGGGCATGGTGGACTTGCTTCTAAAAATTCCACGGCCTCTCCAATTTCTTCATTTTTAGCCTCTTCCTCCTTTGGCTGAACCAAACATGTGTCTATAGGATTTTGAATTGTGGTCAATTTAAACATAGTCTCCACTTCTCTATCTATGGTGTCTATCCTCAAGCAATCACTTGGTCCCCCGGGGTTTTTCATGGCCTTGAAAACATTGAAGTGACTCTATCTTCTCCTATTCTAAGGATTAATTTTCCTTGGTGTACATCAATGAGAGCTCTTCCCGTGGCTAGGAATGGTCAGCCCAAAATGATAGAAACTTCATAATCCTCCTCCATCTCCAGCACAACGAAATTCACCGGGAAAATAAATTTATCCACCTTCACCAAAACATCCTCCACCACACCTCTTGGGTATTTGATAGATCTATTTGCCAATTATAGATACACGTTGGTCACCTTTACTTCCCCCACACCTAGTTTCACAAATATCAAATAACGCATTAGGTTTATACTAGCATCAAGATCACATAAAGTATTATTAAAGTAAGCATCACCGATATTACATGGAATAGTAAAACTCCCTGGATCTTTTAATTTTCATGGTAGCTTATTTTGAAGGACAGTCGAACATTCCTCATTCAACTTTATAGTCTCATGCCCCTCTAACTATCTCTTGTTGGGTAAAATCTCTTTCAAGAACTTGGCATAACTTGGCATTTGAGCTAGAGCATCTACAAAAGGAATGTAATGTGCAATTGTTTAAGATAATCTACAATTTTTGAAAATTGCTTATTTTGCTTGTGTTTAGCTAGCCTCTCCGGAAAAGGAATAGGTGGAACATATGGCGTTGAAGATGGCTTACTCTTTAGTGACTCATCCTTGTCTTTGGTCTTGGTAGAAGGTTCAACATTTTTCTCTTCTACTACATCCTCATCTCGATCTTGCTTTCCAACCTTTTTTCCACTCCGCAATGTAATTACCTTTACATTCTCTATGGGATTCCTCTCGATATTACTTGGCAAGAGACCACTTTGTCTTTCATTGATTCTTTGAGCTAGTTGCCTCACTTGCTTCACTATGTTTTGAATTGATGCTTCTTGATTGTGGAGTCGTACATTGATGCTTCTCATGAAATCTTCCGTGGTTTGAGCTTGTTTTTCCGCGGCTTGGGCTTACTTGTCCACAGTTTGGGCTAGCTTGACAACCAAATCCTTCAAGTTGGAATTTGGCTTCTCCATGGGAGTGGTGGTGCTCTCGGTCCTTGTTGATTTTGACCTCCCCGAGATAGATTATGGTAATTCCTCCATCCTAGATTATAAGTGTTGGAATAAGGATTGTTTGGAGGACCCCTATTAAAATTTGAAACAAAGTTAGCATGTTTAGAAGAACTAGCATATGGGTTATCTACTTGGCAATCGGGGCTGACATGATTTCCACCACAAAATTCATAAGATACTCCTTGAGTTTTCAAAGAAGCAATTATCCCACTTAATGCATCAAGTTTTGCATTCAAAGCTTTATTAGTGTCAACTTCATGAATTCTACTTGGCTTGGTATCTTTTAGTTGGCCATTGGTAGCTATTGCTTGCCATCTCCTCAAGTAGATCAAAAAAAGCTTCTTCGGGTGACTTGTTTTGCAAAGTGCCTCTAGCTGCCGCATCTAGACTAGCTCAAACGGTAGGATGCACTCCATTATAGAATGTGTGAACTTGCATCCAAACTGACAGTCCATGGTGAGGGCATCACCTTAGCAGCTCCTTAAACCTCTTTCATGCTTCATAAAAGAGCTCACCATCCATCTGCATAAATGTAGTAATATCGTTACGCATTTTGGCAGATTTTGCAGGAGGAGAATACTTAAGAATTTTTTAGCCAAGTCCTGCTAAGTGGTAATAGAGCCTGCATGAAGAATCAACTAAGTCTTAATTTTATCACGAAGAGAAAATGGGAACAATATTAACTTAAGGGTATCATCAATAATGCCATTGAATTTAACAATGTCACAAATTTCTAGGAATGTTTCTAAGTGTAGATTTGGATCATCATTTGGTGATCCACTGAATTGCCCTGCATTTTGAAGTATTCAAATTAAAGATGGTTTGATCTCAAAATTGTTGGCTTGCACCACCGGCCTTCTTATATTTGATTGTGCTTCTTGAAGTGTTGGTGTTGCATAATCTTTCATAGTCATCCTTAGAGGTGCGTCTTCTTCATTATCAACCATTACAATGGGGATTGCTTGTGCTTGCTCTCTTCTTCTTCTAAACAAGGTTCTTTCAATCTCGGGATCAAACTCTTCACCATTTCCTTGTTGGCTTCGGGTGATGTGATGCTCCTCCCACCATTTATAAAAAGGTGAGTTTGACCTACAAAAGAAATAAATTAAAAACAAAACAAAGGCTAGTCTAAAACAAGAATCGCTCGATATCAATAATAATTGGAAAATTGTCAAATCAATCTCCAGCAACGACACCAAAAACTTGTTAGGTGAATTGCAAGTGCAGAATATCTACAAGTAATAAAGTGATGAGTGAGTATCATCCCATCAGGATTGCTTCCAATTATCCAATTAATTACCGGAAGTGATCAATCCAAAGATTTAGCTAACCAAGTCGCAAAAAAGCACGTAAAAAGTCAACTATACCAATTAAAGACTGAATTACAAAAGAGCTGAAACTTAAAGAATTTGAAAGCTAATTAAAATTGCAAAGTAAATCTAATCTAAAGCAAACCGAAAATTAACAAGGCAAATTTCAATATTTTAACTAAGATCACAAAGCATTAAAGCATCAAACTTTATTTAACCAATCATAATCAATTTTCTTAACTTGTCCTACAATAAATTAATTTCCAATTGTGTTGGTGAAATTTCCTAAGTTAGATTACAAGCTAACCTCAGTCTAATAATTCCTAATTAGGTATGTTAACCCACACTAACTTTAGGTGAAATTAAACTGCCTAAAAGCATTAAGTTCTTGTGGAAATTCCCAGATTTAATCTAAGTAGTCCCACCCTAGATCTACTATCGCAACCACACAAAATATAGTGTATCTTGACTTAGATTTAACTTATAGTTGAATATCACTAGAGCTAATGCATACAATCGCTGCCCAATATCATGCAAATATCAAAAATCATTTAAAAGTTGGCCAAACTTCTAAAAGCATTAAGGTCATGATAGAGAATGCCACAATCAAAACAACTATATTGCATGAACAAGTCTTGGAAATCAATCAATCATGGTTAAGATCCACTGTAACTCTAACAAAATAAATGTAGAACATAATTAAAGCTAAACTAACAATGAAAATTAAAAAGAACATAATGTTAAATTAAAACCGTCACACCCCGATCCTCCGAGCGCATGCCCATCCCTTGGTGATCGATTAAATTGCGACATCCCAAGATGCGTCACCGACCCATTCATTTTAATGCACATGCGGAAGCGAATAAATAAATCCCCAGACAACATAAAGATGGGATAGAGAAGAAGGGCCACAAAATTTTCAAACCACAACACGCTTATATACATATCAGACTAAGTTATATGCATTACTGGCCGATATATACAAGTCTACAAAAAGGGGGTAGAGGTCTACAGATCCTCTAAGCATTCGAGTCTTCAACTGAATACTCTGGGGACTCTGGATCCGAAAGACTCAGGTCTACAACTGAACCATTTGGAGGGTCAGCCGTATCCCCACCAAAAGCTATCTCCAGCATCGACCTAGGAATCTTAGGCTTCGAAAGGGGGCCTTCTCTGGGTCCATCTCGCCCGTAACGATACCACGATCTGAATTGATGGGGCACCTTCCGAGATAGACTCGCATCAACCTAGACAATGGATCTTACGAGTTCGTAGACCCAGGCTCCTTGGCTCCTAGGGAGGGAATCTGAGAGTGCTATTTGGTGACCTTCTTCGGCTGGCCAAAACGCTCAGGAGGTACAACCATCTAAAGACCTGTAAATGTTATCCCACAATGGGGTGAGACGACGTCTTAGCAAGTTCACCCCCTAAACTCCGACTAGGAAGGAAATACGCCTAAAGGCTACCTATGCACATAAGAGATGGGTGACTTACCTTTGCCTCGGTTCTTTTCTGCAAGTCAGTACGACTCATATATTCAACAAATCACTTCAATTTGAATCAAATCATCAAATCAAATTGAGTCATCGATCAATCGATCCAATCGATTCCATACCATCAATACCATCTCTCAGTCAATCCATTTAATACTATCTATAAAATCCGATCACATCAAGGACTGCTCACCCTAAGTTGAAGATAGATAGTATAGCTCACTAAAAGCTGATAAATAATATAGCTCACCAAAAGCTGATAGAGTATACTGCTCACCCTAAGCTGATATATCAAGGCCTATAGGCTGATATAATATATTAATAATGATCACCAAAGCTGTGCGATACTTAATATGCTCATCAAAGCTGCGCGATACTTAATTTCTATTATACCCGATAAAATAATTGTGTGTGGGTACACGGTCGGCTTTAGCCAAAAAATAATAATTTCCCTTTTTTAAAATCCATTAAATATAATAGTCCACAAACGCAGTTTTAACGCTATAAACCGATGCTCGGTATTTTCTAATTAAATACTGAAACTACCCAATTTTGGAATAAATTCCCAAAATTACAAATATCATTTAAATAGCACAAATTAGCATCTAGATAAATAAACCAAATATAGTATTGCAATCAGCACGAAATTTCGGCCACCGGCTATCCCGTATAATTTCTGGAAAATAATAAATAATTAAATAAATATCAAAATTAATTAAATAAATACAATTGAATACCATAAATAGAAACTTAGGTCGGAAAAGCCTAATTAAGTACCAAAATGGGCCCGGAAAATTTCTGAACCTAATTAGATAAATAATACAACTTATCTAGTCGCTAATTAAGCCAATCTAACCACCTAACATGCATAAACGGGTAATTAAATTACTAATCCGTTCTAACTAACCACATAATCCCTAATTTGCCTAAACTAAACAACCCTTAAGCATAATTAACTCCCTAAGCAAAGTTTAGTGAGAAAACTCACAGGTTTTGAAATCTGATGAGTTCACAACGATGGCGACACGAAGGCGAGCAACAAACTCTGAAGTAGCAGCACCTTACGAGGCTTGGAAGCGGTCCAAAGCGGACCAAATGGTACACGGCTGGCCTGGGGGGGTTCGGTTCTACTCCTTGGGCCAAGAGGGCCAGACGGAGGCCGGTTGGTGTGGAAACGACGAGAGGCAAGCGGACGGCTGCATCGGGTGACAACGGCACTCGACAGTGACTCCGGTGAGCATGATTATGATGTGCAATGGTCCGGCATGCTCGATTCGACGGCCTGGGCTCGGGAGGATGTGGCAAGAGTCGTGGCTGGCCAAGATGACGCGCAGGATGAGCGGCTAGCATGCAGGGCGTGACGGTGACGCGATGGGCTAGGGAGGAGGGTTGCTCGATTTTTCTGCAAATTCAGAGCTCCAAAAGGCTGGAAATGGAGAAAGTAATTTGAAGGAAGAAGAAGAAAGGGACAGCTACTCCTTGGAGGGTCCCTCCAAATTCCTTACTATCCTTTTGTCTCTAGAAGAGGTCCATCATGGATGGGCTGGCTTCCTAAGCCAAAAGTAGACCAACAAGCTTCCTTAGGAAGCCTTGGAAGTGGTCCAAAAGTTGAGGGACCAAGGGTTACGAATTTTGCACATTTATACATCAATTCCATTCAATTCTCCTTAAATTCACATCCGATTAAGCTCAATTTGTTGTCCAAAAATTTAACCAAGGTGTCCACGATTAAATTGACATTTTTCCTAGCTAATAAAACTAACATGCATCCCAAAAACACAATAAAAAATGGTCACTTGCATTTTCCGGACAAAAAAGACCCTATTTTGAATTTTCGACAAAAATCTCGGTTTGCAAAAAAAATCTTCGGAGGATAAGTCGACGTTCCTAAAATGAATCGTGACATGATAGAACTTTCAATTTCTGAAATCGGGTTCAAATTCGCGGTTAATTTCAATCTGGCGCAATTTTAGCGTGACCTAGTCTACTGGATAGCTTTTAGAAATTTTTGGTGCAATTGACTCGTGATCGATTTATTTCGAGTCGCAGCGTACATCTTCGACACATTGGCGACTCTCGGTGGTCATGAAAATCTCGAGATTTCAAATACGGGCATAGGGTACCAAAACGATAGAAAAATCGGTCTAGTGCCATAATGATTTCTGCAGGTGAGCACGGTCGATTTTTAAGTAGTCGATTCGGGTAGGTCGAATTCTCAAGTCTATTACATTAAAATCCCTTAATGGCTTCCTCAGATATTCTAGTTATCTCATGAGTGATTAGCTCAGAGAATAGCACTATGGACACGTCGATTAAATGCCCGATTCATTTAATTGAAAACAAGACTAAAATTTCAGGATGTCATAACTCTTCCCCTCTTATAAAAATTTCGTTCTTAAAATTTAAACCATTACGATTCTTTAAACAAAAAGGTGGGGGTACAGTCGTCTCATCGAATCCTCACTTTCCTAAGTTGCTCCTTCAGTGCCATGGTGTTGCTAGAGCACTTTAACCAATGGGTTTGTCTTGGTACGTAGAATTTGTTCTTTCCGATCCACAATCTGAACTGGGCTTTTCACTTACAACACTTTGTCGTCTACGTCCAATTCCTCAAAATTAAGTACGTGGGTTGGGTCAGGCTTATACTTCCTCAACATCGATACGTGAAAGACGTCATACACTTGCGCCAACCTTGGTGGCAATGCAAGACGATACACTAGGATCCCGATTCTCTCTGGAATCTCAAAGGGACCTACGTACCTCGGACTCCGTTTTCCTTTTTTGCCAAAGCGCGAAGTACCCCTCATTGGTGACACTTTTAGAAAAACGTGATCATCAACTTGAAATTCCAATAGTCTCCGGCGCTTATCTGTGTAGCTTTTCTGGTGGCTCTAAGCGGTCTTTAACTTGTCTCTGATGACTGCAACTGCATCCACTGGCTGCTGAACCAATTATGGGCCTGTGATATTTCTTTCCCCAACTTCATCGCAACACACTGGCGTTCTACACGCTTTGCCATACAACGCTTCGAAAGGAGCCATATGGATGCTCTACTGGTAGTTGTTGTTGTAGGGAAACTCGACAAGATGAAGTTGTTCCTCCCAGCTTCCCTTGAAATCCAGCACACAAGCTCGCAACATGTCTTCGAGGGTTTGAATCGTCCTCTCAAATTGGCCATCCGTCTGAGGATGATATGCCGTACTATACTGCAGCTTCGTTCCTAAGGTAGCCCGCAAACTCTTCCAAAAAGCAGCTATGAATCTCGGGTCTCGATTTGATGTAATCGTCACTGGCACTCCATGCAGACGAACTATCTGACGCACGTACAACTCTATGTGCCTATCTAAATCAAGGTCCTTTCGTATTGCGATGAAGTGAGCTGACTTCGTCAGTTTGTCTACTACTACCCAAATAGAATCATTACCTCTACGAGTCCTCGGTAAGCCCGTCACAAAGTCCATCGTGATGTGCTCCCATTTCCACTCGGGAATTTCGAGAGGTTGCAGAAGTTCTCCCGACTTACAATGTTGTGCCTTCACTTGCTGACACGTCAGACACTTGTTGACATACTTGGCGATGTCTGCCTTCATACCAGACCACCAATAGTGTTGACGCAAATTCTGATACATCTTCGTATTGCCAGAATGAATGCTGTAATTGCTACGAGGAGCTTCTGATAAAATCTCCTCTCTAGGCTTTGCATCGTCAGGTACATACAATCGTCCTTGGAACCTCAGTGTTCCATCCTCAGAAATCTGAAAATCAACCTTTCTCTTATTGGTATCCTCTTGCAAAATCTTCTGAACATCTAGGTCTGTTGATTGAAGTATCTTGATCTTAATCTGCACATCCGGCTCAATTCCGAGGGTGGCCATGAGATTCGAAAGGTGGCCTACCTCAAATTTGAAAAATCGAATCTCGAGCTCTCTCGAGTAAAACCCATTCCTTAACTATCATTTGTGCGACTAAAGATTTCCGACTTAAAGTGTCGGCGACCTTATTTGCCTTTCCCGGGTGATACAAAATATCACTATCATAGTCATTCAGAAGTTCCATCTAGCGACGCTGTCTCAGATTCAACTCCTTTTGAGAGAATAGATACTTGAGACTTTGATGGTTAGTGAAGATTTGAAATATTTCTCCACACATAATATCTCCAAATCTTCAAAGCGAAAATGATTGCCGCGAGTTCCAAGTCGTGTGTCGGGTGATTCAGCTCATGAGGTCTCAATTGGCAGGAGGCGTATGCAACAACCCTACCATGTTGCATCAGCACGCAATCCAATCCTCTAAACGACGCATCACTAAAGATCTTGTATCCTCCAGGACCAGAAGGAATGGTTAGCACATGTACGATAGTTAGCTTCTGCTAAAGCTTTTGGAAACTACGCTCACACTTGTCTGTCCACATAAACTTCTCTTCTTTCTTCAAGAGTCGAGTCAATGGCGATGCCAATTCCGAAAATCCTTCCACAAACCTTTTGTAGTAGCCTGCTAAACCCAAAAAGCTTTTGACCTCTATCACTGTAGTCGGTCTTGGCCAGTTGATCACTGCTTTAATCTTGGTTGGGTCCACGGAGATTCCTTCGCCTGAAATCACGTGACCTAGGAACGCAACACGAGTCAACCAAAAGTTGCACTTGCTAAACTTAGCATACAACTTGTGAATCCTCAGGGTCTGTAGTACCATCCTCAAATGACTCTCGTGCTCCTCGGCACTTCTCAAATACACCAGAATATCATCGATGAACACGATCAGAAACTGATCCAAATATTCTTTAAACACTCGGTTCATTAGGTCCATGAAAGTAGCTGGGGCGTTCGTTAAACCAAACGGCATTACAATAAATTCATAATGGCCATATCGAGTACGAAATGCTGACTTCGGTATATCCTTTTTTCTAATCCTCAACTGATGATATCCTGTCCTCAAGTCGATCTTTGAAAATATTGACGCTTCTTGTAACTGATCAAACAAGTCGTCAATCCTCGGCAGTGGATACTTGTTTTTGATCGTCATTTGATTGAGTTGACGATAGTCGATGCACAAGCCCAACGAACCATATTTCTTCTTCACGAATAGAACTGGTGCTCCCCAAGGTGATGCACTAGGATGTATGAATCCCTTATCCAACAATTCTTCCATCTACACCTTCAGTTCCTTCAACTCCGACAACAACATCTGGTAAGGAGCCTTAAAGATTGGCTCTGTCCTGGGTGCTAACTCAATCACAAACTCGATCTCTCTCTCTGGCGGTAGGCTTGGCAATTCCTTCGGAATACATCTAGAATTTCCTGCACCACTGAGATATCTTCGATCTTCAGTTCCTCAACTGTCGTATCCAGGACAGTTGCCAGGTAACCTCGACAACCCCTGTCTAACAAACTGGTTGCCTCAAGCGACGAGATCAAGGTGATTGAGGGTCCTCCTCGACTCCCAGTGAACTCGAAACTTTCACCCTCTAATGGGTCAAACTGAATCGCTTTACGATAGCAGTCCGTCTTAGCTCGTTGCTTGGTGAGCCAGTCCATGCCAATTATCAAATCGAAGTCATATATGGCTAGGACTAACAAGTCTATTCTTCCCTCTTGCTCACCAATCACAAACTTACAATCAAGACAACTCAATACAGCTAACACCTTATCTTTTAATAGTGTAGATATGCTAACCACTGACTCCAACAATTCAGGACTTAATCTTATCAGCTTAACATATTGCTCGGCAATAAAAGAATGAGTTGCTCCATGGTCAAACAAAGCATAAGCAGCATGGTTGTTCAGTGAAACCATACCTGTAATCACATCAAGCGTGTCCTCTACTTGACCTCTTGTGATGGCATGCACTATCCCTTGAGCTGGGGGTCTGTTCTGTCCACCCTGCGGTACATACTGCGGCGCATACTGCAGCGCCACATCCCTTATCTGACCCATCGGCGGCGGCGACAATATGCTGTTGTCCCCTCAGTCTTCTGGGACAGTCTCTGACCTAGTGACCTTATTGGCCACATTCAAAACAAGCACCCATCCTCTGAGGGCACGGGGTCGTACCATGTCGCCTTCCACATAAGCGACATACGCCATTCTGATTTGGCACAGACTTTCCAATTCTACCCTTCCTATTGGGCGGAACATGGAACCTTCCTCCGATCATGGGCCTCTTCTCATACCGATTCCCATCTTTATTTGAATTAAACCTCAATCTAGACGAGGTGGCTTGTTCATTCAAACTTCTTTCTATCAGCTGGTCTCGGTTGTACACCTCATGATAGTCTTTCATATCAAATGGCACCAGCGGGTTTTTTAACTCTAGTTGAAGGCCATTCTTGAACCTTTGAGCTTTATCTTCTGGATCCTTTATCAATCTCAGAGCATACTGAGAAAGCTCCGCAAACTTGACATCATACTGGTCAATGATCATCGTCCCTTGGCGGAGGCGTTGAAATTCCTCCATCTCTTGTTCTCGGGCGCTACTCGAAAAGTACTTGTCATTGAAGGCTCTGAGGAAAGCATTCCACACCGGGACTATACCTTCCGGAAATACTGTACCTCTAGCAGCCCTCCACTAGGTATTTGTGTTACCCTGCAGTTGATATACTGCTAGGACAACTTTTTCTACCTCAGTACACATCAATAATGCAAAGGCCTTCTCCAGATCCTGAATCCACAATGATGCAGTTTCTGGATCTCTAGTACCAGTGAACCTCGGCGGGTTCAGCTTCAAAAACTGCTTTACCAACTTGTGGATTGGTCTCTCCCTTTCCATAATTATGTTCCTAGCTGGAACTTCGGTAGGTGCGGCAATGGCGGTGGCTTTAGTAGCTGCAGCAACGGCAACAGTAGTAGCAGCTTGAGCGGCGGTGGCAGTGGCGGCGGCTTGGTTCTGGGCTTGCTGCCTTATCAGATCTCTCATCACCTTAAGCGCCTACATGATCCCTTTGAACCTAGGATCATCAGGGGCTGCTACCCCAGCACCAACAGGAGGCGGTGCTACTCCACTAGCGTTAGCCTGAGTTAGCACTTGACCACGACCTTCTCGAGTACCGACCCTAGTTGACATCCTACCCCGAGTAACAGGTCCGATGGTACGCTTCCTAGGAGTTCTTTGCTTCTGATCACTCACGATGCAAGTTTTCTATTGAAACCTACCTTCCAATTCCACACAGAATTAGAAGTTGAGTGATAACAAACAAACAATCTACTAACCAATTATCACAGACAAGCACCATTATGAAATAAAGGCCTTCCCTACTAACTATCTCATAACTTATTGTACCTTATCACTCCAACTAACAACCGGCTCTGATACCACTTTGGGCGGGGATGTCACACCCCAATCCTTCGAGCGTGTGCCCATCCCTTAGTGGTCAATTAAATTGTGATGTCCTAGGATGCGTCGCTGACCCATTCATTTTAATGCACATGCGGAAGCGAATAAATAAATGCCTAGACAACAGAAAGATGGGATAGAGAAGCAGGGCCACAAATTTTTCAAATAACAACACACTTATATACATATCATACTAAGTTATATGCATTACTAGCCAATATATACAAGTCTACAAAAAGGGGGTAGAGGTCTACAGATCCTCTAAGCATTCGAGTCTTCAACTCGTTACTTCGGGGACTCTAGATTCGAAAGACTCGAGTCTACCATTGAACCACCTGGAGGGTCAGCCGTACCCTCACTAAAAGCTATCTCCAGCACTGACCTAGGAATCTCAGACTCTGAAAGGGGGCATTCTTTGGGTCCATCTCGTCCATAACGATACCACGATTTGAATTAATAGGGCACCTTCTGAGATAGACCCGCATTAACCCAGATAGTGGATCTTATGAGTTCATAGACCCAGGCTCCTTGGCTCCCAGGGAGGGGAATCTGAGAGTGCTGTTCGGTGACCTTCTTCGGCTGGCCAAAATGCTCGGGAGGTACAGCCATCTAAGGACCTATAAATGTTATCTCACAACGGGGTGAGACGATGTCTCAGCAAGTTCACCCCCTAAACTTCGACTAAGAAGGAAATACGCCTAAAGGCTACCTATGCACACAAGAGATAGGTGATTTACCTTTGCCTCAGTTCCTTCCTGCAAGTCAGTATGATTCATATATTCAACAAATCACTTCAATTCGAATCAAATCATTAAATCAAATTGAGTCATTGATCAATCGATCCACTTGATTCCATACCATCAATACCATCAATACCATCTCTTAGTCAACCTATTCAATATTATCTATAAAATCGGATCATATCAAGGATTGCTCACCCTAAGCTGAAGATACATAATATAACTCACCAAAAGCTGATAAATAATATAGCTCACCAAAAGGTGATAGAGTATACTACTCACCCTAAGTTGATATATCAAGGTCCACAAGTTGATATAGTATACTAATAATGATCACCAAATTTGTGTGATACTTAATTTCTATTATATCCGATAAAATAATCGTGTGTGGGTACACGGTCGGCCTTAGCCAAAATTCAATAATTTCACCTTTTTAAAATCCCACTAAATATAATAGTCCACAAACACATTTTTGGCACTGTAAACCGATGCTCGACATTTTCTAATTAAATACCAAACCCAATTTTGGAATAAATTCCCAAAATTACAAATATCATTCAAATATCACAAATTAGCTTCCAGATAAATAAACCAAACACACCATTGCAATTAGCACGAAATTCCAGTCATCGGCTATCCCGGTATAATTTTCGGAAAATAATAAATAATTAAACAAATACCAAAATTAATTAAATAAATATAATTAAATGCCATAAATAGAAATTTAGGCCAGAAAAGCCTAATTAAGTACCGAAACGGGCTTGGCAAAATTTCCTAACCTAACTAGATAAATAATACAACCTATCTAGTCGGTAATTAAGCCGATCTAACCACCTAACATGCATAAACAAGTAATTAAATTGCTAATCCGTTCTAACTAACCGCATAATCCCTAATTAGCCTAAACTAAACAATCCTTAAGCATAATTAACTCCTTAAGTAGATTTAGTGAGTAAACTCACTAGTTTCGAAATCCGATGAGTTCACAACGATGGGGACATGTAGGCAGGCAACAAACTCCAAAGCGGCAGCATCTTATGAGGCCCATAAGCGGTCCAAAGCGGGTCAAACAGTACACGGTTGGCCTGAGGGGGTTCGTTTTTGCTCCTTGGGCCGAGGGGGCTGGACGGAGGTCGGTTGGCGTGGAAATGACAAGAGGCAGAACCGGTGAAGATTATTGCGGCCTAGGCGGGTGACAACGGCGTTCGACGGTGACTCCGACGACCACTAAGCTCCGGTGACTCCACGGTGGCATGGTGTGCTTGGTTCGATGGCCTGGGCTTGGGAGGATGCGGCGGGAGTTGTTGCTGGGCGGGGACGACGAGCGGGGCGTGAGCGGCCGGGCGTGCGTGAGCGACAGCAACGCAGCGTGAGCGGAGCTCCGGCGAGCTTTGGGCGGACTTGTGACGAGCTAGGGAGGAGGGTTGCTCGGTTTTTTTGCAGATTCAAAGCTCCAAAAGGCTGGAAATGGAGAAAGTAATCTGAAGGAAGAAGAAGAAAGGGACAACTACTCCTTGGAGGGTCCCTCTAAGCTCCTTCCTATCTTTTTGTCTCTAGAAGAGGTCCCACCATGGATGGGCTGGCTTCCTCAGCCAAAATCAGAGCAACAAGCTTCCTTAGGAAGCCTTGGAAGTGGTCCAAAAGTTGAGGGACCAAAGGACTACGAATTTTGCTCATTTACACATCAATTCCATTCAATTCTCCTTAAATTCACATCCGATTGAGCTCAATTTGTTGTCCAAAAATCCAACCAAGGTGTCCACGATCAAATTTCCGTTTTTCCTCGCCAATAGAACCAACTTGCATCCCAAAAATCCAATAAAAAACGGTCCCCTGAATTTTCTGGACAAAAACAGCACTATTTTGAATTTTCACCAAAAATCTCGGTTTGCAGAAAAATCTTCAGAGGATGAGTTGACGTTCCTAAAATGAATTGTGACATGACAAAACTTTCAATTTCTAAAATCGGGTTGAAATTCACGGTTAATTTCAATCTGGTGCGATTTTAGTGTGACCTAGCCTATCGGGTAGCTTTAGAAATTTTTGGTGCAATTGACCCATGATCCATTTTTTTCGAGTCACAATGTACATCTTTGACACATTGACTACTCTCGGTGGTCGTGAAAATCTTGAGGTTTCAAATACGGGCATAGGTACCAAAACGACAGAAAAATTGGTATAGTGCCGATCGATGAGAATTTTACAATTTGGTGGAATCACCAACACTTTGATTACCTATCTCAGTCAAACCGACTTATCTCTGATCCTTGATCAATTTTTAACTGTGCTGTAATGATCTCTACAGGTGAGCACGGTCGAATAATCGATTTCTGGTCAAAATTCTCAAGTCTATTGCATTAAAATCCCTTAATGGTTTCCCTAGATATTCTAGTTTTCTCGTGAGTGATCAGTTCAGACAATAGCACTATGGACAAGTTGATGAAATGTTCGATTCATTTAATTGAAAATAAGACTGAAATTTCAAGATGTCACAAAAACAAATTCACTAATTTAAGTCGTAAATAAATTTGGGTCTACTTCCTCCTCTCCTTGACATGCGCCAATTTCACTAATAAAATAGAAGCATAAAATCTAGCTACGAAAACCTAAAATATAGTGGTGGCTTTAAGGCTTCTCTTTGGGGTCTAAAATATGCGGCATAAGAGGGGTTAATATTGTGACATCCTGAAATTCGACCCGTTTCAATAAAGTGAAATGGGCATGTCGTCGATGTGCCTTTGGTCCTTTTTCTCTGAGCTGATCACTCACGAGTTAACTAACCTATTGGGTGAAGCCGTTAAGGGATGTATCTGCAGTAAAATCCCTAAAAGCTACTCAATTGGTTGGATTGGACTAAAATCACGTCTGATCGATTCTAACCATGAAATTTAAATTGGTTTCGGGAATCGAATATTCGAGCGTGTCACAATTCATTTTTAGGACCGTCTCATCGTCTGTCAATTTATTGATGAGTCCGAAATTTCAAGAAAGAAATTATCGGAAAGGTAAAGAGAAAAGAAAATTAAAATAAGAACAATTGTATTGTATTATTTTATTTTTCTCTTTCTCCCTCTCTTCTTTTCTCTCTTTTTCCTCTCTTCTCTCTCCTCTTCCCCCCTTCGTGCATTTTTCCCCCACCGAACACCTGCCCCTTGCCAAATTCAATTTGGCTTCTTCTCTCTCCCCATTTGACTAGTCAAACTCTTATCCTTTCTCTCTCTCTCTCTCTCTCTCTTCTCCCCCACCCCACGTGACCGAACCAACTTCTTCTTCTTCCTCCTTCGTGCAAACCAGCGAACCAGGAAGAGGAAGACAGCGCAGCTCGCCGAGGCCGTCGCCGCCGCCCGCATCGCACGCCCGCGCGTCCACTGCTCGCCGCCGTGCGCCGCCTGCCCTCTCCACCGCCCAGGCATCCTCCCCCGTGCGACCCCACCTCTGTTCAGCCCCTGTTCCGCCCCGTCCAGCCATCTCTGGTCGCCGTTTGACCTCGCCGGACCTCCACCGGCCTTCCCCCGCACCTTGCCGCCCTTGCCGTGGTTGTAGGTTGCTGTTTTGTGTGTTTTTCCAGCCATTCCAGCCACCCTGCCGTGTGGGTTTCCAGCTGGTTCGGGCCCGCTTTTGAGCCGTTTCCGGGCCCCAAACCTGAGACCTGCTTTGGAGTTTATCGTTCCTCGCGTCGTCCCCGTCGGATTGGTCCGACTTGCGCGCGATTCCGGTGAGTAATCTCACTAATCCCTGATTAGTTGGCTAATTATGCTTAAGGGTTGTTTAGTTTAAATTAATTAGGTTTAGGTGGTTAGATTAGAATATATTAGCGATTATTAGTCAATTGTGATGCGAATTAGATAAATTGAATGTGTATTTAGCAAGTAGACATGGTCTACTATTTAATGAAGGTAGCTCGGGAATTTTCCGACCCCTAATCGGGCTTCAATTAGGCTTTTCGGGCCTAAGTGGAATTTTTGGTATTTAAATATTATTTTTCGAAATTAAATTAATTAATTATTTATTTTCGAAAAATTCAACTGGGATGGCCAGTGACCGGAATATTATGCTGATGACCGTGGTGAAGTCCGTTTATTTAATCGGGCTTTATTTTGAGCTAAATTAAATTTTTAATATTAATTATTTAAATTTCGAAATTAATTAATTAATTATTTATTTTCCGAAAATTCAACTAGGATGGCCCGTGACCGAAGATTTATGCTGGTGATCGTGGTGCAGTCCGTTTATTTAATTGGGCCTTATTTTGAGCTAAACGGAATTTTTAATATTTAATAATTAATTTTCGAAATTAATTAATTAATTAATTATTTTTCAGAAATTAAGATTGAGATGGCCGACGATTGAAATCTCATGCTGATTGTCGTGGCGCAGTCCGTTTATTTATTTGAGTTTTGAATTGTGCCAAATTGATTTAATTGTGGATATTTAGGATATGTTCCTAAATTGATTATTTGGGTAAATTGAGTACGAATTAAGGTTGTGGATAATTACTTTAGAAATGGGATGAATCATCATGAAAGGCACGTGGCTCGATGATTAGTACGTTGCCTTGGAGAATGCATGGGGCTTGATGATTAGATATGTCACCTCGGAGAATGCACATGGCTCGGTGACGAAGTATATCGCCTTGGAGAATGCATGTGGCTCGGTGACTAAATGTACATATCACCTTGGAGAATGCACATGGCTCGGTGACGAAGTATGTCGCCTTGGAGAATGCATGTGGCTCAGTGACTAAATGTATATATCACCTCGGAGAATGCACATGGCTCGGTGACGAAGTATGTCGCCTTGGAGAATGCATGTGGCTCGGTGATTAAGTGTGGCATCTTGAAAGAGACACGTGGGCTCAGTAATTTGATGCATTACCTCGGAGAATGCACGTGGTCTCAATGAATACATTTGGCATCTTGAAGAGACACGTGGGCTCGGTGACTTGATGCATCGCCTTGGAGAATGCACGTGGGCTCGCTAATTCAAAATGACATTTTAAAGAGCACGTGGCTCGATGATCAGTTCCATCACCTCGGAGAATGCACGTGGCTCGGTAATAAAGAATATCGCCTCGGAGAATGCACGTGGCTCGGTGATTGGTTTTATTAGTTGAGACTGTATAGCAATGACTAGAATGACCTAGAGATGGTTCAGCTGACATGTAATCGACTAAGTCGATTGATCATTGCCTTGAGTCTGATGTTGTAAATTGATTGACTGTATGGAAATGACCATGAGTGGTCTTGTTGGCATATAATCGACTAGGTCGATTTGATCGATGCTTCGATCTATGATATGATTACTTGGGTGCCTATTGTGAATTGTACTGACTTGCAGGTGGGATCTGAGCCCAAGGTAAGTCCTCTGCCCTGTGCGTGTTTAGGTAGCCTATAGTATAATGGTTTACTAATCGGGGCTTAGTGGGGTAGAACTCGCTGAGACGTAGTCTCATCCCAGTTTGGAGAAAACATATTAGGACCCCGATGAGGAGCTGAGGAGGAAGAGTCTGAGAAGGAGAACTCGGAGGTGAAACCTGAGGAGAAGGATTTTTGAAAAAAGAAGATAATACTGAGAGGAGTCTTGAATATGACCCGGACGGACTGAGATTCCATCTTCTTTTGTGAACACCATTTTGATGTGAATAGAGATAGAGTAAAAAGTTGTTAAGTATTCTGGTTTGTGTTTTGTGTAAAAGTTTGGTTATAAGTTTCAATATGAAAAATATGGCCTGCTTTTCTATCCCATTGTTTTATTGTTTGGGGATTTATAACTGCTTCCGCATGTGCTTAATAAATGAAAGGGTCGGCGATACATAGTCCTGGGATATCGCATTTTAAAATCGACCAAGTAGAAGGATGTGTGCGTGCCCGAGGATCGGGGCGTGACAAATATAGCCTCCAAAAATCTATCCTAGGTCAACCTTCCATTAGATCTTGGATAGAACTCCTTGGCAAATTAGGAGTTTTTCTTCTTAAGATTCATTACTTTGATTTTCTTTAAAACTAGCCTCAATTATGGTTAAATCCATTGGTTTTGGCTGGCTTCTTCTTTAAGATAAGATATCTGGAAGATACTTAAATATTCTTAAAGATATAGAGATATCCTTATGAAGAACCATTGCTTTGCAAATCTAGCAGATGCACATGGAAAAATTACGCATTGGTTCTCGCATCTTCTACAAGTGCACGCATGATCTCTTATAAATCTAAAAATTGTGTTTCTTACAAAATTCAATAAAATTACTTGAGTAGCAAATAAATTCACTCAAAATTCATCAAAACTTAGCAAATATCAAGCTTAAATTAGTAAAAATACTCTATCTAAAATAGAGTTATCAATAAACCCTCGTAAGGTTCTAAATTGGGTGATGAGGGTTTTAGATTGTGGTTGTGTGTGTGGTGTAGTGCTAAAGCTTGTAAACATGCATTTAAAATTAAACATCCTGCACTTCAATATAAACTCTCACACATTCATACATCCTTACTCTACTTGCAAAACAAAGGGTTTACAAGTATGCTTCCACTTATAATTCCCACCTATAAAACCATTTAACACGTGGTTAGCGACTAACCTCTTTTTTCACGTCACTTGTCATGCAGATGATCCTACATAAGACATGTTAGTTAATACAACAACCATTTTTAACTGTTTCAAGTCCTCTTAATCTAGTAACTATTTCCTAGTGGAGTCGCCAAGCCTATTACGACCCGATCTCTTCGCCACCCGGCCCTCAGGGAAAGGAAGGGGGAAAGGTTGAATTTGGGGATACTTGACCATGAAAGCTCCCTCATAGTTCTCATCCACAAAGGCTTCATCACCTTGCCTCCTGGGCAAACCTTTTATGAGTTCACTTGATCATAGTTGCAAGCTCTCCCAAGCTCGTATCCCGTGTGATAGCGAAAGGTGTCATGACCCTACCCTAACGTCGTGTTATGTCTTGATTGACGGTTTTAAGATTGAAAGGAAACCGGACATAAATGTGACTTTAAGGGTAATTTTACGATCATGATAGCCCTCTCAAGATGTACATCCACCATAGATGACATCACTTCATCTTTATCGGCTTCACCATCTTGAGTATGCTAGATCATCACTGTGAACCTTTTCCAAAGGTTCATACCCTTCACAATGGGTTTATTAAACGATCTAGTTATTTAAGACAACCTAGACATAAGACAAGAGTCGCCACTAGCTTTATTTTGGGGGTTAGCTAGAGAACCCAATCGAGGGTTGGGAGTAGTCCCTTGATTCCTACGCAACTAGATATTTAGGTTCGAGGACTTAGGTTACGCTAATATATATATATATATATATATATATATATATATATATTATCGCATTTTCAGTACCTAATAGTGTGTCGTGTTACCTAAGGTCTCCATACATTTCTTTTTACCTTTCTGGGATCATTTATCCTAAACTAGGCGATCATGCGTGAATAGTCATTTTTGGGCCATTCTATTTATAAGAGAGATAAAAGAAAGTAATCAACTTAATTAAAATTACGAAATGGTAAGTAAACAACCAATGAAAGTGCTAAATCTATCATGCAATCCTAAGAAAGATAAAAAAAAAAAAGGGCAATAAAATGAAAGAATGGGAAAGAAAGGAACTCGCGACTCGTCGGGTGTTTATACAAATAAGGAGAACTCGAGACATATGCCGAGGATGAATGGTACAAGATCATGGTTGGAATGGACATTGACCTTCCACCGTCTTTGTGTCCTCTTCATCTTTAGGATCCTAATTTAAGCTTAATCTAAGAACTATAGCTAGGTACTTATAATGGAAATAAATAATCATGTACATCAAAACAATCAAAAACACGACATAAGGCCAGGATTGGCAGAAGAACAGCCACAGTGTCATAACTTGGCATGAAGGGATACTTAAGTGCCATAACTTCGGAAATGTACACTTAAGTGTCAGTTTCGGAGTAAAGTGGAACACTTAAGTGCCACTTCAGCAAAAATCCGGCCAAATGACTGACGTGGCAATTTTTCGGCGAGTTGGGTGCAAACGGAATCGTTTTCACGCGACTTGGCGAGAAAATGCCAAAACAACGTCGTTTTGTGTCGATGTGTAAATAATTAATATAAAAATGAATTAAATTAAATTTAAACATAATTTTATTTAAAATATTCTAAAAATGAAAACTTTAAATTAAAAAAATTAAATTTAAATACCTTGAATTTAAAAACTTAAAATTTTAAAAACTTAAAATTCAAAAAACTTAAAATTTTAAAAAATAAAATTTAAAAAACTTAAAATTTAAAAAACTTAAAATTTAAAAAACTTAAAATTTAGAAAACTTAAAATTAAAAAACATAAAATTTAAATATGGAAGTTTTTTTAAATTTTTAAATTTTGTTTTTAAAATTTTAATTTTTTAAAAGTTTATTTTTTTAAATTTTAAGTTTTTTAAGTTTTATTTTTTTAATTTTAGGTTTTTTAAATTTTAAGTTTTTTAAATTTTAAGTTTTTTTTTATTTTAAGTTTTTTATTTTTAGAATATTTTAAATAAAATTAAGTTTAAATTTAATTTAATTAATTTTTATATTATTTTTTTACACATCACACACAAAACGATGTCATTTTTGCATTTTCTCGCCGTGTCAGCGTCCAAAACGACGCCCTTTTGCACCTAACTCGTCAGAAAATTGCCACGTTAGCCATTTGGCTGGATTTTGGCTGAAGTGGCACTTAAGTGTACCTTTTCGAAGTTATGGCACTTAAGTATCCCTCCGTGCCAAGTTATGGCATTCCAGGTGTCACAAACTCGGCCAGGATCAATGAGTCAAATGAATTAAAGTTCAAAATCAATCAAATTTGGGTCTCAAGGTCGGCTTTTGCAATTCATGCGCAGGTCCCTTGTGGCATCCCAAAATTCATGGCAACCTCTAGATACATTTCAACCTATGGAAAGATGATGGAAGTAGGGGTGTGCATGGTCCGGGCGGGTGGTTCCCGACCTAGAACCGGGAACCGCCCGCTAAGTACCGGTTCTGAAAAATTGGAACCGGGATCCACCCAGGAACCGGACCGCCGGTCCGGTTCGGTTCCCGGGTGGATCCATGGAACCGATCTTGACGCGGGCGACGCTGGTTCTTCGGGATCTGCAGAAGGGTCGCTTGGGCGAGAGGCAGCGATAGAGCTGGGTCGCGGGTCGCTGAACTGGATCACGGGTCGCAGGGAGGCTGAACGGCGACGGCGTCAAGGCTGAGATGAGCTCAGATCTGTAGTCGTCGAGCGAGATCAGCGCGGCTGAAGCAGGAGACGCCGAGCGTTGGTCGCGGATGGGTCTCGTGGGTTGCTGGAGTCGCGGCCATCGGCGTGAAGAAACGAGCGGCGGTTGCGGTGCTGCATGTCAGGGGGAAGGCGGATTTGGCAGGGAGGCTGAACAGCAACGGCGTTAGGGCTGAGATGAGCTCAGATCTGTAGTCGTCGAGCGAGATTAGCGCAGCTGAAGCGGGGACGCCGAGCGTTGGTTGCGGATGGGTCTCTTGGGTTGCTGGAGTCGCGGCCACCGACGTGAAGAAACAAGCGGCGGTTGCGGTGCTGCACGTCGGGGGGAAGGCGGATCTGGCAGGGAGGCTGAATGGTGATGGCGTCAGGGCTGAGATGAGCTCAGATCTGTAGTCGTCGAGCAAGATCAGCACGGCTGAAGCAAGGGACGCCGAGCGTTGGTCGCAGATGGGTCTCGTGGGTTGCTAGAGTCGCGGCCACCGGCATGAAGAAACGAGCGGCGGTTGCGGTGCTGCACATTAGGGGGAAGGCGGATCTGGCAGGACGACAATGGCGGAGGTGCAGAGCTGTCGTAGGTCGGTGGGCGCGCGGGTATGAGATCGGAGCGGCGCCGGCAGGAGGGTGGCGGACGACCGGGCTACAGCGGCTTCGCAGCTCGTGCGGTGAGGCGGACGCACAGGTCACCGAGGAGGAATCGAAATAGCGAGAGGAACTGATGAAGAGAGAGAGAGAGGGAGAGAGAGAGAGAGAGAGAGAGGGGCGTCGCAGCAGAAGAGAAGTGGAAGAGACAGAGAGAGACCTAGGTTTGTTTTAGTAAATTTTTTTTAATATTAAAAGGGAACCGGTCTGGTTCGGGTGGGCGGGCGGGTGGATCCGCCCATGGAACCGGAACTGGACCGGTTCCCAAAAACTGGAACCGGGAACTGGACCGGTTCCCTCAAGAACCACCGGTTCCGGGCGGTCCGGGCGGATCCCGGGTATTTTGCACACCCCTAGATGGAAGTACCATCAAGGTATATTGTAGCCATTTGATCCATAATTTGCAATGAGATTTATGACCAAGCTTTTAATGGATAATTATTTGATAGGAAAGAAAATTCTATCATTGGCCATGTGTGTTATAAATTGAAATTTATGGATTTATGACTACAAGTTTTATGGCCATATTATTTTTGTAAGTTAGGAATTTATTTAAGGGGAGGAAATTAGTAGATAATTAAAGGGGAAGTGGGCCAAAATTCTTAGGCCAAGCTGGCCCAAAAACATAGCCCACGATCACCCACCATTCGGCCATATGGGCCTGGCCGCGAAGCCCAAAGGAGAAGGAGGAGCTGCCGTCGACCAAGCTGGCCCAAGCCCAGCCAAATTGAAGCCCATCTTGCATGGAGAATGCCATGTGTTCCTTCCTAGTTGTCAAGTGTAGCAAGCCATGCATAATCTAATGATGGCTAATGATGAAGGGAAGAAAATTAGAGGGGAAAGAGTGGGCGGATTAAGCAAAGGGAACCGAGAGAGAGAGAGAGAGAGAGAGAGAGAGAGAGAGAGAGAGGTGTGTCGCATGGTAGAGAGAAGGAGAGAAAGAGAGGAAGAGAGAAAGGAAGAAAGGAAGGGGGCTGTGCGTGCGAGAGGAAGGAGGGAGGTCCGTCCGCCGCCGCCGTGTCCCACCGCCGTTTGCTCGGTTTGGAGGCAAGTGGGATCCCTTGATCTACTCTTGCATGCTGTACTTAGTGTGTGTGATTGAATGGTAACAATTTCGGATGTATAGAATGTGAAAAATTGAAGTTATAGGAGTGGTGCTCTAGTCTAGTGTACTGTTCTTGAGAAAAACAGCTCGACCTTGGATGTTCTAGTGACTTGCATGTGATTTTCTAGTTGAATTTTGGCTTTGATATCTAAATGAAAGTTGTAAAGGACTTCTTGGAGTATAACATGCTCAAATTTGGGACAAAAAAAACAATTATAACTGGGTGAAATCGTTATTCTTTGGAAAGACTGGATCTGGAGATTTTGGTACCCACCCTTGATGAATGCATGGATTGTAAGGTGATATTTTTGTTGAATTTTCATTTCGATTTCTTAACAAAAGTTGTAAAGGACATCCTGAGGTTTAACATATTAAAAATTTAGAGAAAAAAACAAGATTAGGTAGTTGAAATCGTGGTCTTTTGGAGATGGTTAGATCTAGAATTAAGGTACTAGGAACAGTGATTTTAACCGTCCATATTTAATTATCTAGGACGAATTTGACTTCGATGTATTGATGAAGTATCTACCTTATGGTCTTTTCTCTCACATATTCAAATTTCATAAATTTTGAAGTTCATTTGGGTATTTAATCGAAATGTTTTCTGAAACTGTGCAAACAGAATCGTTTGAATTTCGAAATCTGCAATGCATGGACCGTACTCAATCTTGTAGAGTTCTGTTGGCATAATGTATTTACAAGATAACTACCTTTAGGTGTTGTTTATATCTATCAAAATTTCATAATTTTTGGAGTCCGTTTAGGCATTAAATTGAAAGTATTTTCGGAATTGTGTATGATGCTTCATCCGAACATTCATATATTTTCAGAAAAATAAAAGAACTAGTTTCATGTGATGTGATGTATTGTGTTGCATATATGGTATCATATAGCATGGTACATAGCGTCAAAAGTTGAAATAGACCTTGTTGCCATCACATCACGTGCCATGCTGATTTTGAGACACAATTGTGGATATGAATTATAATAAATGAGGATACTGTCGGAGGTGTGAGCTGACGATGCCCCGGGAGTGTCGGGATGCCCGGAGGTGAGTGCCAGATGCTCGGAGGTGTGTGCCGGATTTCCTCGGGAGTTTCGAGATGCCCGGAGGTGTGTGCCGGAGGTTCCTCGCGATGCCAGGTTGGGTGCGAGCGATAAAATGTGGGATGCAATTACTGGTCCCAGGAAAGAAAAATGTGGTGACCCAATTGAAAGATAAAAAGCTGAAATTGAATCATGCATGGTATGGTGACATGTATGCATGGCTGTATGATATAATGTGTATAAGTGCATGGTGGTATGTGCATATAGTATGGTGACATGTATGCATGGTAGAATGATGTTACACGTACAAGTGCATGGTGGTATATGCACATGACATGGTGACTTATATACATGGTTGTTTTGATGAAATGTGCATGGCTGAAAGGTAAGACATGTTTAACATGTATGAACTATATGTACTCTACTATGATGTCATGATTATTCTGTTTGATGGATTGAGTAGTTTAATGGATATTTTACTTGCTGAGTGGTTGTACTCACCCCCTTTGGGGACCAACATTTTAGATTAGAAAGATGCCTCTCCCTCCAGTCACGCGGGGTACCTTTTACGGCCTTCCATCTGACGTGGAGGTCGAGTGTATGGAGCTTGATTGTGTCACCATCCCTGGTTTGGTGTTCATACGCATTCGTGTGTTGGTGATGTATGACGTGGGCCTGGCTGGGGGCCTGATCATCCAGGAGTTCTTGTTTGTCCACGTCCGTCGTGACGGAGTAATGCAGGGGATGTTGCCGCCATCACTGCCCAATGCACCAGGGTGGGTGTGATGGCCTGTGTGAGAAGTGGGAGCTGACACTTTTTGGGGATAGCCGACACTTAGAGATGGAGGGTTATATGTGATCGATATAGGGGGTTGAGATCTCTCTTTTGAGCTGTAGCCAAGTTTAGCTAAAAGTCTTGGCCTTTTGGTTATACCAACCCGAGATGTCCATCATGAAAATATAAATAAGAGTGAATCGGCATTATCTTTTCGTATGGTGCGTAGTTGGTGTGCATTGTATCATCGTTATGGGAGTAGAGGGATGGTGTGACTTGTCCTTATATTTGCTATGAGCTGCGCCAGATTCTTTAAAAATATATATATATATATGCCTATAAACTACGATTCTTCTTTAACCCCGAAACAAAGATATGTAACTGGTATTCCTAGGTGGAGCGATAAGTATCTGTGGCGACCTTGCCAGATCGGGGGTGCCACATCCCTTTAGATGCCTACCAAATTCATTTTATACTTATAGCCATTATTGACCATTTTTGTTCTTGCATGGTCAATAATGCTTGTAAGTCCCTAAAAATGCGTTCTTAGTGACTTTTGAAGATTTTCCCTCATATCGTACATCACACCTAACATACATAAAGAATTCATATGCATTGGCATGAATTAAACACATAAGCAGACCTTTTGAACCTTATTTTTCAATCAATCAACCGAGTGATTCGTCGGTTGGTCACTTATTACAAGGGCATGTGCCAATCACGAACACATGCATTTCTAACGAATGATGTGATTATATGCATGGAGGGGGGGGGTACATATGATGTTTTAAAGATGGATTTCAAATCATCGGTAAGGTTTTTGAGATAAAATGATGTCTCGACTATGGAATACATTTAATTGTCAATGCTAGCCCGAGGCTCGCATAAATGCACTCACCGGCATCGCAAACATTTTAAATACAGTCCAAACCATGACTATTTCAATGCCAAATCAAAGTTTAAAATGATTTGAAGACATTATGGACTATGGAATATCTAGGCTATGGGACGCATTTAGTTGCCAAGACTAGCCTGAGGCTCGCATAAATGTACTCACAAGCATCACAGACATTTTAAATACGGTCAAAGCCATGACTTTTCCTAAGTCAAATCAAGTATTGAAAAGAATTTCCAAATATTCATTTGGAAACATCACATGCACCAAAGTCATTTCAAAGTGTGATTGAAAAATCAATTTGTTGAAAACCATTTGACAACAAAGATTAAAAGATTTGAAACAAATTTCATGTAGATGTTATGTCTTAATACCATACACAAACAAACCTAAAAGGTCTAGCTAAGCAATAATAACAAAAGACTTACAACGAGAATTGTCAGACCAAGTACAGCAAATCAGCAAAATTGGGTGGCACCTGTTGATGATCTAATTATGAAAAAAATTACCTAGCATTCATAACATGATATGGAACCAATAAAGCTAGTACGGACACTTAGAGTGTAATATCCTCAATTTCGACCCTTATTTTGGTCCCAACTAGGAGGCTGAGCTAGATAGGCCTTAGGTTAGTCAAACCTTTCTAGAAAATAAGTGTGAACAAGTGTGAAGAAGTGTGAAAAGCATTAAATGAGGATGATGAATGTAAAGGCTTATGTGTCCCTATAGCCTAGCCTATTTATAACCCTAAACTAGGTAGAAGATCTCGGAGGTTAAGGAATGGACTACACATCCTATATCCTCGATTCTGACCCTGTAAGGATTGGCCATAAGGTCTTAAAAGGATCGATCATGGGCTATTGGCCATGGATCGATCAGTTTGATTGGCAAGAAATCATGGATCGATCATGACCTGATCGACCGACCAGTCACGAATTAGTCGAGGTGTCGGTTGTAAATTTCTACCGATCATACCAGTGGGATCAGATCACCAACTCATAAGATGACTTTTTAATCACGAGAATTGGTCGTGGGATGATTTTGGATCGGTGGATGGTCAAGGGTCGATCCAATTGGTCGTAGTTTTTGGTCATAGGTGATTCCGCTTGGATATGCACCGATACACGGACGATCCGAATTGACCAAATGCAATTTCCTTTTGATAAAAAATTAATCATTCCCTATTTAATTCTTAGTGATTGGAAAGGATTTTTGAATTGGTGATGTCCGATCATGGATTGGTAACACACCAACCATGAACCTATCGGTGGATCGGGCGTCCATCGGAATGAGTCCAGGGATGGACCCGGCTATTCCGTCACTAATTCTAAGGTCCATGGGTGCCTTGAATTTGTGCTAGGTCATGGGTAGCCTTAGAATAGGTCTCGAACCGGTCAAAGGACAATTGACCTTATTGGCTGATCGACCGTCCAAAGGAACGGTTTGGGCGAACATGGGACGTAAGAGCCGAACCTTGGGCACACGTGATTTGATTTTTCAAGGTGTACCTAATGATCCATTCTCCAGCCTTGAAACCAACTTGGATGATAGAATTCTCTAGACCACATTCTTGATGAAGAAAATGACAAAATAAAAGAAATTCTAAAACTCCCTCATTTAATGAGAAGGATGACTCACCACTTTGGATAGATATTTCTAGATTTGGTAATGATTACCAAAGATTCACCTTGGGAATTAAATAAGGGACTCTTGGACAAATGGACCAATGGACCAATCAAGAGAAGACATATATGGGATTCTTGAATGCCTAATTAAATGCAAGAATGAGTCATCCCGCCTAGGTGTCCATCTGAAGATTTGGTAATGATGGCTTGAGATTTACCTTGGAGAAGAAATTGGTGACTCATTGGCTTAGGTGTCCATGAAATATATGGTCATCATTACCATAAGATTTTTCTTAGAGAACAAGTAGACCAAGTCATGATGGCATTGTATAAACGGTCCGATAGGAATGAAACAAGTAAGTTTCCAATCATTATGTTAGGCCATTAGGTGTGCTACCTTTTAAAATAGGCTTGACACCTTGCAACTTAGGCTTGACACTTAAGTACTAGTGGGACGCTTGGAAACTTAATATTGGACCGCTTGGCTTAATAATGATGGTACCAAGGGGCTATAAATAGGAGGAGCCTTCTTCATTTCTTCACCTTGCCTCTCATTTCCTCCTTCTCCTTTCTCTCAGCCTTGCATCCTCGATCCCTCAAGCTAATCTAAGTTGGTCTTCAAGGTTGCCAAGGTAAGTAAGATCCCTATGTCTCCTCTAGGGCGGTAGTCTCATTTGTCAAGTCTAGTTAGGTGCTCACCCATTAAGTCATGGGTAGGATGTTGGATCGTTTGTATGGTTTTGCTTATGTTTGTGCTTGAACGTGTGCTTGAGTTGTTCACGCTTGGAATGAGGTTGAGGTTTGTTCGGATTGAGTTCATCGCAAGACAAAGTCGCCCAAGCCATGAAGCCTTGGTTTTGGCATAAATAGGATGTTGAGTCCAGGTCTCGCTTGGTGCGAGGATCGCCCAAGGCTGCAAGGTCCTAAATTGACATTGAGGCATGTCGATCTTATGTCTTGATCGGTACGGGGATCGCCCAAATCCACGAGGTCTTGGTAAGGCACCAAGAATGCCGATTTCCATAGTTTAAATGGACGCGGGGACTTTGTGCTTGGCGTTGAATGAAACCATGAGCCGAGGGTCATTCTTGATACATGTGTATTCATATCGAGTTGGAGGCGAGGTCCGTCAAGCTTGGGATCGTCGTGGAACCGAGGTGTACCCAAGCCTCGAGGTCTTGGATTGGTATTGAGGCGTACCGTTTCCAAGCCTTGTCCGGTGCGGGGATCGGCGTTGAGTGATTGATTCAAGTTACAGACCAAAGATCATTCCTGACATGTTTGCTAGTGAGGTATAAGAAACTCATGACACATATGGCTGAATGAGCACGCCTTTGGGCCATGCATGTGTTGACTAAGAGAAAAGATAAGAATCGACTTGTGTGATGCACTTATGTCTGTTCACTTAAAGAGGAAAATGCGCCCGTCGTCACATAGCGTTGGCGGCGATGCCTTGTTCATTGAACGGGATGCCCTGGTTGACCTAGAATGCCCCTGAAAGTATGGGATGCCTGGCTTGATGGCTGGATGCCCTGGTTAAGCTAGAAAGCCCTTGAAAGTATGGGAAGCCCCTGAAAGCATGGGATGCCTAACTTGATGGCCGGATGCCTCGATTGAGCCAAGAAGCCCCTGAAAATATGGGAAAACCCTGAGAGTATGGGATGCTTGGCCCGAGGCCAGATGCCTAGCTTGTAGCTAGAAGCCTTTGAAAGTATGGGAAGAACCGTTTATACGGTTAATGAACTTATTGAATATGTTACTTTGTGATGTTGATAAGCTTGTTGGTGAAATAACTTGCTTGATCTGCCATCGATACTGTTTTGCAAGTGTTGTACTTGCTAGGCTTTAATGATGATGAGATGCTTTCTTAGTAGAGAACTAGGAATTTTACTTACTGAGTTTTCTCAAAACTCATCCCTCATCTTTCAGTCTTGTAGGCATGCAAGTCTCTCGTCAATTTTGGGAGCTGCAGTCATGCTAAAGGAGATAGGACTTCCCTTGGCCTATGTAGAAAACTTGTACTGTGATGTAAAAAGAAAGGAGAGCTCGTATAGATAGGGCTTGTAAAAGTACTGTTATAATATAACTTAGTGTGTTCAGTGTGATGTATGTCCCAGTCTTCCAGCTGTTGTTTGTCCGGGAGTTGTTTATTCACATTTTCGCATGATAACAATTTTTGCAAAAATATCATGTATGCGAATGAAAGTTGCTAGATATAAGATAACTTCTAAGAATATAGCAAGAGTTCCATGAATATGCAATAATATCTTTCACGATTAAAGGGATTTCCTTAAGAATAAATCTCAAAAGCATATTATTGATGCATTTTGCAAAAGGAAAATAAATATTTCTATCACATGCCAAATCAAGCAATAAAAAAAACATTTATTGCCTTATGTTTATGACAAGAGATATTTACAATATAAATCATATATAATTCATAGGCAATCATCTAAACTCTTCATAAATTCGAGTAGAAATTTGCAAGGTGGGATAGAAAAATTTACTCTCTTACCCAAGGTATATGTTTGAAATATACCATTGATTAAAATGATTATTGCCAATTTTCACATGAGATACTTTCCTAATTGCACCAAAATTTGCGTAGATTTGCGTTCATTCTTTCTTTATAGAGTTTCTTGTAATGAACTTATTTCCTTTTTGGTATCCTTTTATTTGGATCCTTCCTTGACTTTAGAGCAAAATATACAATCTTCATAAATAATCACATATTCTTTCTAAACTCATCATAACAAAGTATTTAAGGGAGAATATCTTGCATAATGAATTAATATCTCATACAACAAATTTCCACTTTGCAAAATATGAAAAATTAGATTGCATAAAATTAGACAAAATAATCTGAATTATCTCTAAAGAAGATATCAAATCAATCACACGTATTATATCAAATCTCAACTCATCAAACTATTGTGCACAAGAAATTCTCACTTTGGTAAACCATGATAAAATCAGAGAGAACAAAAACCTTAAGCATTTATCCAATCAATCAAATTATTTCTAAATTGAAAGTAAGATGTCAACCAATCATATTTATTCAAATAAATTCCATCTTACGAATGACCAAAAATATATCACATGATTCTTCCTTCAATTTAACAAATCATAGAACGTGGTCATAATAAAGTCTTAAATTAATCGAGGCACAAAGAGGATATATCGAATATCAAGTATAATGAGAATTTATAATATGCCCAAACCAAATTGAGAATTTAAAAATATACATTCCTTACCAAATTCTCTTTCTTCTTTTCCTTTATTTCCAAAAAAAACAACTCATTTTTTTCTTTGGTACCCAAATTTTCTTGGGTCCATGAGAGTTAGTAGAATATGCTGTTTTTACCCAATCTTTCTTAACAAGTCTTTAGACTTTAGGACATTCTTTTTCAAAGTGTTATGAGTCTCTAGAATTTGAACACTTAAGGGCATTTTGACCAACATATTTTGTAAAGATCATTTGAAAATGTTTCTTGTATGCAAGTCTAGAAGGTCTTTGTCTAAGTCTCTACTTGACTTTAGGAAAATCTATTAGAGAATCACTTTCTTTATTGAAACCAAGTCTAAACTTGTTATAGTAAGGTACTTGTATGGAAAGGATATACTTAACATTTTTGAACCCTTTGAAAATTTTGTTTAGATATTTGAAAATTCTTTCTTTAAAGAATAATTTTCTTTGACAAGTAAATCTTGACTTTCTTTTGTTTGCATAAAATCATTTTGCAAAATTTAAAACTTTTCTTTTTGAAAAATATCCTATTGTCTAAGCCGTGAATTCTCATTTTTTAGTTCGGACATCCTTTTAAGAGCAAACTTGAATTTAAGCACAATTCATCAATATGACCTTATAAGGGATTTTAGGATAATTTACCTCAAAATCTATGTTTGATTCTTATTCTGAATTTGAATCTGAGTTTGAATGTGCCATCAAAGCATATATTTCCTTGCTCGTCATCTTCTTTCATTGTTCTTTTTTGCCCATTCTGTTTGTATTGTCTTCTTCCACTGAATTTTCTTCCCTTTTTGTTCAGCTTTCTAAATTTCTTTATTAGGTATGCCAACTCTCCATCGTCCATGTCATCTTTTGAATCTGTATCATCAAAATCAGCATTAGATTTTAAAGCGATGGACTTCTTACCTTCGGGATCTTCGTCAATGATTTGTTCCACTTCGTAGGATTGAAGAGTGCCAATAAGTTCATCAACGGATAATGGCATAATCCTCTGTGTCTCTCGGATTATGTTTTCACATGGTTCCAGTCATTCGAATGTCCTCGTATAAGTTTGTTGACCTTCATTAGGGTAGAAATTGGTTGACCTTGATATGTTAAACCATTTACAATTTCTATAAATTGACTGAACATATCTCTAATAGATTCTCTAAGCTTCATCTTGAAGGATTCATATTGACCAAGCAAAATGTTTACTTTTGTCTCATTTACACAATCTGTCCTTTCATAGGTGACATAAAGTTTGTCCCAGACTTCTTTAGCTATTTTATATGAAGAAATTCTACTATATTCAGTAGGAGACAATGCGCAATATAAAGAATAAATGACTTTTGCATCAAGAGCTTTTCTTTTGGACATCTCCATTCGAGGCATAGGAGCAGGGGGTTCCGTTTCTTTGTCTTTGCCATTCTTATTTGATGTAGACGTAGTAGTGGGATTGATTCCATTTTCCACAACATCCTATTACAAGGGATCTTTGGATCTTAAGAATGCCTTCATTCTGTTCTTCCAAACATTATATTTTTTTTCCATCAAAATATGGTGGCTTAGTGTTGCTTTGTCCTTCCTTAAGCCTTGGTGCTAGGATACTAACCATAGATCTTTGGCTTAGAAGTAAAAACACTTCAACAGATGAGCACAAGGCTCTGATACCAATTGATGAAGCTAGTACAAACACCTATAAGGGAGTGAATAGGTGTTTAAAAGAAGTATTGACAAATAAATACAGAATAAAATAAGTTGCGAGCAGAGTTTGAATAAGGATCAGAATCTGATAAAGGAGCCACCGGCTTTTTGGTAGATTTTTAGAGCGATGGAACAGATTTCTAAAATAACTTGTAAGTATGTAACATACTTAAATAAAAGAGTTAAGGGAAAAGAATGTTGTACATGAAATTTATAGTGGTTCAGCTTATATCAAGCTTACGTCCACTCTCCCACACTAAAAGCTTACTGGCTGGATTCCACTATATGATCAACAAGAGATTAAAATTTTGTGTACAAACACTCAGTGGTAGATCACACTATCTCACTAAGTCACTCTTTTGATATTTCTCTCACGATCACAAATGTTTAAGCTCACGAAAGATAAATATATGATCAAAATTTGCTCAGACTTTGGAATTCTAGATTTTATGCTTCGTCTCTTACTTGCTCCTTGCTCCATGGTCTTTTTAAATACTCATTCACTTCCAAACTAGCCGTTGGACAGTATCTAGAGGATCGTCTTCTAATCTACCAGTTGGACTAATCTGTATTAAGAAGATTTAGTATTTGTTAAGTGACAGAAGTAGAATCCCAAGTTGATTCTGATCACCCATATAAAAAGAATCTTGGTTTCCATAAGTAGGGCTTTTTTATTTAGAAATTTCTTTTATTCAAGATCCAATTGTCAATCAAAATCAAATCTATTTTGATTTAGAATTTAAATCAGATCACTAGCCGTTATATGTTTTGGGTTGTGTTATATTCTGTCAAGTTACACTATCGGTGCCATAACTTGTCTTGTTATGGACATGTGTCTCATTCTAGACCTTGTCACGTTTTGGACTTATGTCTCGTTCTAGACCTTGTTATGTTTTGGACTTATCGGGAGAAGTACAGTATTAGTGCCATAAGTTGTGTACAGCGCTCATTTTGGTGTCAAAAGTTTCCGTCGGATCACTTAAGTGCCAAAATTTTTGAAAAATGATTATTTCAGTGCCAACGCCAATCCGGTTGGTCAGAAATCCAACATGGCAGTCTTTTTATTAATTTTTGACGTTGATGTGGCTCGTCGGAGAGTACAGTCAGCATGTAAATCACCAAACGACATCGTTTGGCATCTTAAACCCCAAGTCAAAACCCTAAATCCCCAAATTGAGAGAGAGAGAGAGAGAGAGAGAGAGAGAGAAGCCATGGCAGTGTTGTCTTCTTCCCCGAAGAACAACACCAGCACTTGCCACCCTCTGAGTAGAGCCTAATCCACCATCTCCATCTACGCTCTCCTTGTTTCTCTCGCATTCCTTGTCTTCTCTCTCTCTCTCTCTTTGCACCTTCAACCCCCCTTCTTCCTCCTCCTCCTCCACCCTCGCCTCCTATTTTCCCATCACTTCTTGGCTGAGCGATGGTGGCCGAGCACGGTGGCTGAGCGACGGTGGCCTAGCAACGGTGGCCAAGCATGATGGCCAAGCGATGGTGGCCGAGCAAGCTAGGTCAGCGAGGATGAACAAAAAAAAACCCTAATTTCAATCCCTAATGAGCTATGCGGCGTTGTTTTTCCTAAGCCATCCACATATGACGGCCAAATGATGTTGTTTTCCTAAGTAGGACGAAAACGATGTTGTTTAAAGGGTTTATCGATTGTTTTTTTAAATATAAAAGCCACGTAATCATTTTGGTCGGAATTTCTCGCCGGTGGCACCAAAGTGATCGTTTTTCCTCCGATTTGGCACTTAAGTGATCAAATAGAAACTTTTGGTATCAAAGTGAGCGCCGTACACAACTTATGGCACTGATAGTGTACTTTTCCCGGACTTATGTCTCGTTCTATCTGTAAATGCTGAGTGTGTTTCGTTTGAAGAGACTTTACAACCTAGACATAAGTCTGAACATACTCATCCTTAAAGTTTGCTTTTGAATATATTTAACCTTAAGGTCTGGACACAGTCTAAATATATTCATCAAGTCTTATGACTCTTTTATGTATAATCTTTGACAACATCCTTTACATGTTCTATCATTTGCATAGTCTATTACTCAATTATTAAATAAGTTAGTAGCATTTGATTTATTTTGTCATCTTCAAAATATCATAAGGGATTTCCCCAACAGAAACAACTTTTGTGAAGAAAGTTTCCCTAAATGAACTAAGCATGATTTTGTAAAAATCGAACAATGAGCAACAATGCATTGGGAAATTGCCAAATTAACAGGACACCAAGTCATTGCAACCAAATTTTACCCTACCAAATGAAGTCTAAAAACCACGAAATTTTACCACAATATAGATAAAAGGGTAACGAACAAACTTTATTAAGGGTCTTACTCAAGAATCCCTACCAAAAAATTGGTGCAAAAATGGCAAACACGAGCAATTTCCATGAAATCAATAGCTGTTGAAAGGTCTAGGTGTGTTTTATGGCTTCCTAGAAAAGCTCGGGTCCAATTGAGATCAACCGGTGCTCTAAAGTTGAGGTTCATGAAAGCATGCGTGTTAGCCATTAAAAAAACCAAAATGCAAATACGCATTATTAAGTCCTAAAATCATCCATGAAATGCACGAATGGCATGAAAATCACACGCAACCTAGAATTGGATATGACAAGTGATTGGGGTAAACATCTAACCCTAAGTCGTCATGCAAAAAATCATACAAATTAATGCCAATGCAATATGATTTGAGACTTATAATGCCATATTTAAAGATTTCTAAGTGCAACTAGCCTAATTGTGGCATGATTTTCACATATGAAATGGCATTCAGTCACGATGAACTGCATATGCACATGAAGGTCGCAATGCATAGTTGAATAATCAAGAAGGTACCGACATGAGATTTAGTCTCTAAGAGACCAAACAAGCATGAGAAAGCATGCACATGATAAGACTTTTATCCAATATCAAGATCTAAAAGCATGCTTAATTTCAGTCACATAAAAATGTGCACAAATCCTACCAAAAATTTGACATATAAAATGAATGATGACAAACATTTTCCATTAAAACCTCAAAACCTAATTACAATCATACAAATTATGAAGAAAATGGCAAAACAGATGCACATTACCGAACAACCTATCTACATCAGGATCTATATGCGTTTGCACATGCGTTTGACATATGAAATGGCGATGAAATCATGTAGAGATATAAAGCACACACCATATATTTCATTCTTCATGAAGATCCTAAGGTCAAACAAGCTCATTCACATGCTCAATTTTGCCTAAATGTGCCTCGGATTAATGTAGGACTGACTCACATACATTTAGATTTAAGAGGTTTTGACCTACCAAAAATTTTCCAAAAAATCCAAAAAAATACAGGACATTCTCAAGACAATTTGCAAAAAATTTCATGATAACAACTTTGTCAAAAATCAATTATAGAAATCAGCAAAAAAATAGAAAAAAATGATGAGGTGGACAAAGAATAGAACCTAAAGCATACTAAAATATTTGCAAAATCAAGCAAATTGCGAGGTATTTTTTGGGGGTCAAATGCCGACCATTTGGGCCTTGCGACTTATCAATTCGAAGATCTCAGAATGCACTTTCTAAGTCTAAAAGATTTCAAGTTGAAATAAGGCCATCTAGGGTCTCGTTTTAGGCCAAACAACAAGCCTACCAAAAGATATGAAAATTGCAGATTTGCATCCACATCAATCAACCACATATCATCATCAATCCACATTCAACCTCAACAGTCCAATCCTTTTAACAACTAATGTTATTCCTCCCAAACGAAAGAAGGCGTTCACTTTTGAAGCATATTGGTTACAAGAACAAGACTGCCATCGAATCATTGCTGATTCATAGGCTTATTCCTAGATAAGAGGTAAGACCCTACCTCAAAAGCTTAGGGATGTTTCAAAGGCGCTGACTCACTGGAGTAGATCCAAGTTTTCCAATGGCCACCGTCATATCAATATTTTTAAGTAGCATATCCTTTACCTGACGAATCAACCCAATAATCAGCATTCCCAGGCGACGATTAATAGATTGAAAGAACAAATTCGGCATTTATGGCAACAAGAAGAACAATACTGGGCTATGCGATCAAGACTAAACTGGCTTAGATGGGGGGACAAAAACACCAGGTTTTTCCATGCATCCACAATCCAAAGGAAACAATGCAATTGAATCAGCATGTTATATGATGTACAACAGCAATGGATTCGAGATCCAAACCTTCTGCAGCACTTGACCCAAGATTTTTTTATAAAATTATACAGTTCAGTGGGTGCACGCGACTACAAGCCTGTCCTAGCTCAATGTATACCTGTGGTGACTGATGAAATGAATGCTGCCCTTGTAGTAGAGCTTACAATAGAGGAAGTCAAACAAGCTACCTTTCAACTGGGAGCGACAAAGGCTCCGGGTCCGGATGGTTTGAATGGACAATTTTATCAGTCTCATTGGGATATCTTACAGGAAGATATATTTCTCTCAGTAAAAGATTTCTTCCAATCTGGTAAGATGCACTCAGATTTTAATAGGACGCTTATATCTTTGATACCAAAAACTCCTCACCCAGAACAGTTGGATCAGTATAGACCGATTAGTCTTTGCAACTTTATTTATAAAATCATATCAAAGGTTCTTGCAAATAGACTAAAACCTTGGTTACCAGCACTTATAGCCAAGGAGCAGTGTGCTTTTGTAAGTGGAAGGCAGATTCAAGATAATGTTCTTATAGTCCAAGAAGTTCTCCATCAACTAAGGATTCGAAAGAGGACTAAGACTTTTCAAGCTGTCCTGAAACTTGATATGCAAAAGGCATACGATCGGGTGGAGTGGGATTTCCTCAAAGACTACCTCCTTCAAATTGGGTTTCATGCTTAGTGGGTGCATTGGATAATGCAGTGCATCACTACGGTCTCCCTAAGCATTAAATTTAATGGAGAACCCTTACCTTTCTTCCATCTGACCAGAGGACTAAGACAAGGCAATCCGTTATCTCCATACCTATTCATTATGGTGATGAAAGTCTTATCTCAACTTCTTAGCCAAGCTGTGGATATGGGCAACATTAGAGGCATTAAATTAAACATATGGTGTCCTACTCTATCCCATCTATTTTTTGCAGACGACGCTATCTTTTTCCTAGACGGAAAACTCCTAGAATGCCAGCACTTATCAAACATTCTACAACAATATTGCCTAGCTACAGGACAGCAGGTGAATCGTAACAAGTCTGGGATTTTTTTCAGCAAAGGTTGTCCTACAAGCCTTCAGGAAAATTTGGCTAGAGAACTCCGCGTTCCTATCTTAGCAAAGATTGGGAAATCTAAACGAGAGATGTTCGCATGGATTCTTAGTCGAGTAAATTCCAAGCTAGAAGGTTGGAAAGAACAACTCATTTCCAAAGGCGGTAAGGAAATTCTTATTAAAACAGTAGTACAAGCCATTCCACAATATGCAATGTCTATTTTTAAAATCCCGGTGTCTCTATGCAAGTCTATAGAACAAAATACTGCTCGGTTTTGGTGGAAGTCTCAAAATGGTAAATCTGGCGTGCACTGGAAAAATTGGGATACACTGAAGACTCGAAAGGACAATGGGGGAATGGGATTTCGAGACCTTATTGCTTTCAACAAAGCTTTATTGGCCAAATAAGCTTGGCGTTTGATCCAACAACCAACTTCCCTATGGAGTAGCTTACTTAAAGGTTTGTATTTCCACTCTCGAGACTTCTGCCTAGCTGAAAAAGGGACTAGACCCTCCTGGGGTTGGCATAGTTTGTTAATGGGCAGGGATCCATACTACACAATCTACAGTGGTTTGAGGGAGATGGACGACAAATCCGAATAAGGGAGGACAAATGGCTACCTCGTGGAATTATCAGTGGCCCTGCACTACAAGGCGAACTAGAAAAGGTAGCGGATTTCATTATCCCAGGCCAAAATGTATGGAATGAGACTCTACTCCAACGAAATTTTGATGAGCACACTGTCAACGAAGTTCTGGCCATACAGATTCAACCTCAACACACGGCAGATCAAATTATTTGGAAGGGGAAATAGAACGGTATTTATACATGGATATAATTTCATTAGATCACAGAACACACATGATATTCACAACAGGGCCTCTTCATCATATCAAACACCCCGCAGATTATGGAACAAAATTTGGAAAATGCAGACCACCCCCAAAATTCGTATTTTCATGTGGTCCTTGTGTCAGAATGCATTATCTACCAAAGCGAACCTATATCACAGGCACATCACTCTAGATCCGGTATGCCAAGTATGTACAGATCAGGTACCGGAAACGACAGAACATATTTTCTTATCATGTACATGGACAAAAACAATATGGTCCCATCCCCAACTCCAACTGATGAATCGGATTCGAGGTGTTCAACGAATTGATGCCTGGCTAACAGATCTACTCGATACAAAGGATACCATACCTGATATGGAGACTGTGGCTTCTGTATTGTGGCATATATGGAAGGCCCGAAACAGCCTTGTATTCCGCCAGCTGAGACCGGTTCCTGATCGGGTTGTCCAGTTGGCTCTCGCCCACGCCAGATCCATCGAGTGCAGCAACGATACGTCCTCGAAACGTAAGATGCAGACATCAGACTTTGAGCATATGTGGCGTCCACCAGAGATGGGTGTTCTAAAAATTAATATAGATGGTGCTTACCCTACGTCCCCCAACAAAGGCGCCGTCGCTTGTGTGTGTCATGACTCCTCTGGCCACCTGATTACTGGTTTTACCCAAACCATCACCGCGGGTTCAGCTCTGGAAACCAAGACATAGGCCCTCAATCTTACACTCAAATTTCTGCAGCAGACATGGAAAACTTAGGATCGCATCTTGCTAGAGTCCGATTGCTTGGTGCTCGTCGACGCCGTTAAAAACCCTAGCTTGACTCCTTGGGAACACAGAGCTCTGTTTGCTGAGAAAATGGCCCTGTTTTCCTCTTCTCCAAATTGCACACTGCCGCTGGATTGAAAATTTCTTAGCTGATTGGGCTGCTAAAGCCCACGGGCTGTCTTTACTTCCTCAAAATTGGGCTATCTCTCCTCCAAGTCATCTCTTAGATCTCCTAAGTTCGAAAGCTTTGTATAAAGACTATTCCTACGTTTGTTAATATATGTGTTTTCGACCAAAAAAAAAAAAACCTAAACAAATCAATGATCTAACATGTTAACAATGGATTTAAGCATTTAGCAAGGTCCTAAGTGTGAATCCTATCCCCGGTTAGCTATTTAACCCCGTTTCATTTGATTTAAGCTTTAAAAACCAACCTTTGTGTGATTTCTCGATTTTTGACACAATCAGACGAATTGATAGTAGCCAGAGTTTAATTGGGCCTCCAAAATCACGATCGGACACCTTGGACTACCTATGTATTGGTTGAACCACCAATTCTCGGCTCCAACAGAAATCGATCCAGGATGGCCCAATTCAGGACCGTCGAGGCTAAATAAGACCACTGGCACTTCTTCGGTGGCCAATTGGCCAGGCTCTGACCACGCCTAGGTTGGAGGTGGTCTCACAGAAGGATCCGTTGAGGTGGTCGCGATTCAATTGATTAAATAAATCGATCTTAATTTGGACCAACCTTTGATTTCCAGTGGAGAAGGAGTTATCGAATGAATTCCGGTGACTAAATAGTCAAACCCCAACCACCAGTAGGTCAGGGATTCCTCTAGGAGTAGCTTTGTGATGATCGGATGGCCGAACAATTGCCGAGGGTCGTCGATCAAGGAGCTAAACTGTGGCACCCCTCGACGGCCCCTGATCCGATTAGGGTCGCCACAGTTCACTTATCTTTCACTTTCCTTATTAACATGTCACTCTGATACCATTTCAATTGCAGCGGGTCCATACAACATAGGGGGTTTACACTTTTTTTTTATAGGTCCCTTGCGCAATTCATATACGGAAGCACATCCAACAAGCTTCCTTCCCTATATTCAGAAAACGATGCACACTTACTAAACATCTTATATAAGTTAAAACCGAACACGTTTATTTACATAGAGCAGATGGACATCTTTAGTCAGTACATCAAAATGCCGTAGTTTACTATACTCGGCTACACTTCAAAAGATGACCGACATCTCCTCCCACAATCGTATGCTTAAGGTCCATCAACCAGTGTCGGCGTCCAAAGGTTCCCTCCTTTGCTATCCTTCTCCTTGCGATCATATCCAACCGCTCAAACCATCTACTAATCTGAAATGTTATTCCCCAAAAGGGGTGAGTACAACCACTCAGCAGGTAAAGGAATCCAATAACCACTTAATGCATCATACAAGTCATACATGCATTGCATGCATTACTTACCTTGAAGCCATGCACATACTATCATGCATCAATCTCATAATCATATACATGTCATCATCATCATGACATCATTACATTACACATGTCATCATCATTATGGCATCATTACATTACACATGTCATCATGCCATATCATATATCATCATCATAATCATCATCGTCATGCATATCATTATGCCATATCATATATCATCATCATCATCATCATCATCATCGTCATGCATATCATCATGCATATCATTATGCCATATCATATATCATCATCATCATCATCTTCATCATCATGCATATCATGCCATGGGTGATCATCATTATTCCATATAACATATCATCATCATCATCATGCATATCATCATGCATATCATGCCATGGGTGATCATCATTATTCCATATTACATATCACCATCATTATCATCATGCATATCATCATGCATATCATGCCATGGGTTCAATTTCCACTTTTAGCTTTCAATTTTGATCACCACATCACCCATTCCTCAAATCATCAATTTCATCATCCCCTCGGGCAAAGACCTCAGAGGCTTCCGGCATTCAGCCATCCCAGGCCACCGGGCATCCGGCCCCCCACATTCCGGGCATCTCGCATCCCAACTAGCATCACGAGGCATTCCCTTCGGGTAGAAACCTCCGATAGGGCTTCCGGCATTTACACTCCCTGGCCGGGCATCCCGCACCCCAATCCTGGCATCGCGAGGCATTCCCTTCGGGCAGAAACCTCCGACAGGGCTTCCGGAATTATGTACCGACATACCACCAGGCCTCCCCTGGAATTACGTACCGTATACCACCGGGCATCCCGACACTCCCGGGGAATCTCCGGAATTACGCCACTAGGCCACCGGGTATCATCATCCACCACAACAATCTCCTCATTTAACATTATCCATGTTTACCGATTTCAGTCTTAATTTAGCATGGCATATGGCCTGACATCCAACAAGTCATACTTGGCATGGAATTCACACATGCATCTCAAATTCAATGTCGTGCATACATCAAGACCTCACCATACATGCAACATGGTATAATTATTTATGAAATAAAATTAATGGAATTTATGGCCAATAAAATAATCCATTTTTCATGCCCTTTTTCATTTATTTAAATTCCAGCTTTTTGTTATTTTCGAAAAATATTAAATTTAATATCTATAAATTCCCAAAAATTAAGGCAAGTCATAAACTAGCCAATAGGATAATAATTTCATGCAAAATGTATGGCCAAATAGAATTTCACACAAATTCGCAATTCTCACAAAATGGCATGTCATTTTCGGTAAAATCAGAATGCACAGTTTCTGAAGAAATTCGATTAAAATATCCATATGACCTCCAAAAATTACGAAAGTTTACCTAGTTATAGCCAAGAAATTTTCGTACATCTTTCATGAAGAACTCCAAGCCATATTCTTTTTAGATTATTTTCTACAGTCTCACGAAGCTTCTGGATCCATTACCGCATCGTCCAGTACATGCTTCTCGGAAATACTAAGTTTTCACCTACCTACTCTTCTTATTTTACTATGAAATTTGGATATGTTCTACATAATTATGTCATATACAAGTTTCATGAAGATATCTAAGTCAAATAACCAGAGTATAGTCGTCATCTAAGTCCATGAAATCTCGGGTGTCCCAAAATACATCTCCAGAATTACCGTCTTCAAGATCTAGTCGATTTACTAGGCTACACTTGTTCATTTAACTTCAAATTTGATTATATTATATTTTAAGATGTCCCCTACAACTTTCATGAAGAAATCGAAGTGATATTCTCAACACAAACCAACATGCAACCACAAATCCAACCAAAGGTCAGTAAAATCTTTCCAGATCTGGGGTCTTCGTAGGATGAGACTTTAACCCCTTGAATATCCATAATTTTCCACCAAATTTTAGTATGTTATATTTTGAGATGTTAGCTACAACTTTCATGAAGAAACCAAAGCCAAAATCGAACTCTAAACATGCTTGCAAGCTTATACAACATTCTGACTCAATCGGATTCATGCGAAAACATTCCAGATCTGACATCTCCATAAGATGAGAGTTTGACCCCTCAAATCTCCATCATTGTCCACGAAATTTTATTATGTTGTAGTACAAGATGTTAGCTACAACTTTCATGAAGAAATCGAAGCCAAATTCGGACTCTAAATACATATGCAAGCTCAAACAACATTCTGACTCACACTGTTCGAGCAAGAACAGCCATGCCATTCAAACATAAATCATCTATGCTTCGGTTTTTCTCACCTAAACACCCAAATTTCGACATACATCAAACATACATGTAACAAACACACATGCAAGAGCAGCTAGAGGACTCCAACTTGCCTCTAGACCACACGAACGGCGGCACACCGGCGACGATCACGGCGGCGTGCGGCGGCGACGGGCGAGCTCCTTCTCTCGGCTCCCCTTCTCTCTCTCGCCACTCCCTCTCTCTCGCAACCTCCTGTCTCTCCCTTTGGCCGAATCCTCCACCAGCCACTCTCTCTCTCTCTTTTTGGATGCTTATATATTTGCATGCACCCCCCTCTTTGCATGGGGGACACTTGTCCCTAAGAAGGAGACAAGTGTCTCCTTGGTTGAAGACACTTGGAGGCCATGCGGCTGCTCCTCCTCCCCCTTCATGCACCGACGGCCCAATGGGCTTCATGGGCTGGGCTTATGGCCTACTTTAGGCCCATCTCACTTGGGCCTAAGGCCCAAACTTAAATGGCCCAAGTTTATTTTATTTTATTTTTATAATATATCTTAATCATCTTTTAAATAAATACCTAATTGCATAAATAATAAGGCCATTAAACTTATAGTCACAAATCCATAAATCCCAATTTATAAAACACATGGCCAATTATAGGATTTTCTTTCCTATCAAATAATTATCCATTAAAAGCTTTGCCATAAATCTTATTGCAAATTATGGATTAAATGGCCATAAAATAACTTGATGGTACTTCCATCACCTATTCATAGACTTTAATGTAACTAGAGATCATTATGAATTTTGGGATGCCACATAAATTGGTCGGAACCAAAAACTAGTTCCAACACCGGTCTTGTATGTTGCGATTGAGGAAGGCAGATTGAGGGGGAGGCCAAGTGTCGTTTGGCCTTGCTGCTGCTTTGATCTAGACATGAACAAGGCCAAGACCATTGTGGGGGCTGGTGGTGGTTGATGGTGGTCGGTGGCTCGCCAACGTGAGGTTAATTGGGCGGTGAAGAGTGAACTGGCAAGGAGGAGGGAGAGTCGATTAGAAAGAGCGGAAAAATAGGAGAGAGAGGAAGGTTTCTAGTTTTAGAGAGATAGAAAAGTCTACAAATGAGCCCCCCTTCATTTTGGAGGGAAAAATCTAATTTATACTACCCCGAATCAATTAATCTTGGCCGTCGGCTCGATTTGATGGTCGAAATCTTAATCTAATGGGCAAACCACAATTTTAAAGGTCTAATCATCATTAGGAGGGGTTGAGGAATCGATCATATAGGTCCGATTTGCGAAAATCCGAGTTTAAAATAAGAATTGTGCTTAAAGGCCTAATTATGGGTCAAATTGCAAATTCACGAAATCCGAGAGCTAATTTACAAAATCATGGAAAATTGAGGCCATAGGAGTGAAATTGACATGGTAAGGGTCCCGGAACCGGTCGTCAGAGGTCTAGAATTGGCCAGTAAGGGACCAAACAAGATTGCTTTGCCGGCTATCAATCAGATCGATTCATGCCAGGTTTGACCAGTTCTTGATAGATTATGGCTTGTTTATATTGTTCTACGCCTTTATGGCCATTTTGGGTTTAAAATTTAAGAAATGTGATCCCTCAAGGACAAAATTGAAGAGAAAACTTGCATGTTATAGGGGAAATTGTCCAATTTTGATTCAATTAAGCCAATTAAATTTCATAAACATAATCTATGGACCCTCTATTGACTTAATTGAGCAATTATCCTAAAAAAACAACAGACCAAAACCATTGGTATTTGAGATCTAGCCTTAAGGGATAAATGAGAAATTTTGCAATTTCATGGTCAAATTGCAAATTAATTGAAATTGAATTCAATTAGTGTTGCAATAGACCTATTTAACTAATTGCTTATGTATAGGATCACCTAATGAATTTAAATTGACATTAAATTGAAGTGCCAAAACTTTGACAAAAAATGAATTGGGGTCTAATATTAGAATTAGATCGAGATTCATGCAATTGAACCCTAATCTTGAATGGGTCAACTTAAATCTTCTTAATTGAAGCTTGATGGTTCATTTTTCTTACCTCTAAAAGAGTAAATTCCCTCAAATTGAATGTGAATTTCTCAAAATTGACTCCAAATTTGGATTTATCTTAAGAAAATGAGTGGAAAATAATTGTCCGTTCATAAATCATGAAAAATCAATTGACACCCTAATTAGGGCTTAAAATATGGCAATTCGCCTTTTGATGTGGCAATTCGCAAAATTGAATGCACGAGTAGATTTATAATAGTCCCTAAACCAAATGTTGTAAAAAACTATACCTAATTATAGCTAAAATAAAATTAATTTTATTTTTAATGGATTTAGAACCTAAAATCGGAAAATTCGGAAAACAATATTCTTAATCTTATTTTGTGAATGTTCGGCACACAAATCAAATTGACATTAAAAGAGATGTTTTGTGGATTTTTTGATAATTTTTTCTAATTTTTGGTCAAAAGTTTGACCAAAAGTCAATTTTTTAATTAACTTTTTTTAAAGAGATGATTTTTTAGTCAAATCTGTGGGTTTTAAAAAAAAATTAATTTGAGAAAGTGAAATTAAGGCTAATTGACATCTTTTTGGTTAAAAAGTCAATTTTTGACTTGGGGTGACTTTTGGTCAAAATGTTGACCAAAAAGTCAACTGAAAAGTCAACCATTTGACTTTTGATTTTTTTTTTGAAAATTAATTAGAAATTTTTTAAAAGTAACACTGCAAAAGAAACAAATAAAAAAAAAATACTTTTGGTTGAGAAATGGGCTCTGTCGCAATCGAAAATCCAAATCTCGATTTTTTTTTTACCTTTTCGACAAGTCGACTAAAAATTAAGTGTCAACAGGTGTTGCCATCAATGCCAGGTCTATGGAGACAAAGTCAATGCTCCTCCCAATGAGTTACATAAGATGTTTGAGTCATGGCCTTTCTCAATATGGACATCATTGGATTAATTAATCCTAAGGCATCAAATGGACATCACTTCATCATGGTGGCCATTGATTACTTCACTAAATGGATTAAAACCAATTTTTATGCCCATGTCACTGTAAAGAGTGTCGCAAAATTCATCTTTCGTGATCTCATCACTCAATATGGAGTTCCTGAAGCAATCATCACCGACAATGGATCAATTTTGAACAACAAAAAAGATAGATGAACTACTTAATGAGTTTCCTATTTGTCATTTGAATTCTTCTTCTTACCGCCCACAAATGAATGGAGTTGTAGAAGCAACAAATAAAACATTAAGAAGAACTTTGCAAAAACGGCCAAGAACCATCGTGATTGGCTTGATTAGTTGCCATACGCTTTAATGGCATACCCAACTTCAATCCGTAATTTGACTAGGGCAACATCGTTCTCATTGTTGTATGCAATGGAAGCTGTTTTAGTCATAGAAGTAGAAATCCCTTCACTAAGGGTACTCTCACAAGTCAAGCTTTCCAAAGTTGAATAGATTCAATAAAGGTTTGAACAACTCAACATGATTGATGAGAAAAGAGTAAAAGCCCTATGCCATGGACAAAGCTACCAAAGACAAGTATTAAAGTCATTCAACCGTAATGTCCGACCGAGACACTTTGATCAATGATCTTGTTTTGAGGAAGGTCTTGCCTATTATTCAAGATCCTCTTGGGAAATTCACACCAAATGTGAAGGTCCTTATGATATAAAGAGAGTGCAACCTGGTGAAGCATTAATTCTTATAGAGATAGATGGCCAAGAGTTACCAAAGCCTATAAATGTTGATGTTGTCAAGAAGTACTATACATAAATAAAATGAAGGGCCTTGGAGCCACTTTTGGATTGAACCCGAGCCACTTTAGGATATTTGCATTATGCATCTCATGCATACATAGCACACTTTAGGATAATTGCATTATGCATCTCATGCATACATAGCATACTTGCATGTTTGTTTGTTTTGCAAGTACCAAAAGATCTCCAAAGAGGACTTCCTCAATCCCCCAGGAGATCAACCTCAAAGAAAGCAAAACTCCAATGTTAAGGTACCTTCCTTAGAACTTAAGAAAGGTCCAATCAATTAAAACAATCGAGTAGTGAACCCCTTTAGCAAACAAAACCTGTTTTTGTCTAAGATTTTTTTCAACTTTGTTTTCAAAATCTTCCCTAGAGGAGTCAAGAGAACATATCTTTTGAAGACAAAAAATGATTGTTAGATATGCCTAGTGGTAGTGCCGATGATAAGAGGCAACCCTTTGACCAAACACGTCAATATACACACTTTGAGAGAATTGAATGAAAAGAATCTTGCCTTAGGGCATATAATTCATTCATAGTAGATACATGGATTGAAATGATAAAGACATTTCTTTCTTAATCCCAAACACTAGTAATATCCTTTGCAAGCTGCTTTGAGCCTAATAGGGAGTATTTCCAAAATAACCATATCAAGAACAACCCCATATTAGGGCAAAATAGTGGGTGTCGATTGAAAATTATGGAACAAAAGATCAAGAAAGATTTTATTGCCTTTACCTATATCAATCTTCTTGTGTTAGCTTGAGGTGAATTCTTATGAAAGCTTGAAGCATCCTGAAGTGATGAAGAGCATTCCGCTCAGTATCCAAACGCAATTACCCTTTGCTTAGCCAATTTGAACCTTATGCGATTCATTTCAAAACCCTAAGTGATGATTATCTCCATATATTGGGGCAAGACATATGATTTAACAACAAAAATTGAGAATGTTGGTCACATTTGTGAAATCACTCGAGAGTCCTAGATATTCAAAAGAGCATGAAGGTTAGGGGGCATGAAAAAGCAATGTGCTTGGTTAAAGTAAGGCCGATGCTGATAAAAAAATTCATTGTATGAAAAACAAGATCAATGGTCATGCAAAAGACCATTCATTGAAAAACAAAAGAGATGCTTTACAAAGAACTATATTGCAAGTAATGTCATTAGAAAAGACAACAAACCTCTCATGTTTCAAAACAAAATAGCCAAAAAAATCACTCTTTAGATAGGTTAGATTTTTGAAAAGTTGTGTGATGGCAATGATGCCAAAATAATCACCCACTTTTATACCCTTGATATCTGAAAAATTTCAAGCCTTTCAAGCTTCACCTGAACCAATATTACAACCGTTATTTGAATCCTCTTTTGATTAGGTAAATTTAAGCCGACGTACGAATTTCACATAGGAGCTACTGCTAAAAGGAGTGTAAGCAATCTTACCGTATCTTATCTTTAAGGTTCTTGATTTGTAAACCTAATGAAAATATTGATTGAATATTTTTTCTTAGCCTTAAAGTGAGTATCCTTTGTGTAAGCCCGTGGACAAGCCTATATTACGGTTCTCTCAAAAGACCTTTTTATCAATGAATTTGTATTCACTATGAACATTTTCGAAAATCTTAGACATAGGTTACGTGAGACTCCTCCAATGAGAATCGAACAACTTTCCCACATTAAAGGTTGGGAATAAAAGCCTTTCTTGAGAGTTGGTGTGAAATACCTTTTTAATTAGGTTATTTTCAGTTTGGCATATTTGATTTAACCCTTAGATGGTTAATCAAACCTCATTTGATTAAAATCCTTTCCGAAGGAAGTTGACAATTGGTATTATCGACGAAGACATGTTTGAATGATTTCGCAAGATTAGCCTTCGAGCAATCTCAAAATTATTTTTCAAAATATATTTTTCCAAGTGAATTGGTCTTTGGCAACCTAAACCATAACCATTTGTCTTAGATTTTTGGTTAGCCTAAACCATAACCCTTATCTTAGGTTTTTGGTCAACCTAAACCATACCTTTGGTTTTAGGTGTTTGGTCAGCCTAAACCATACCTTTTCCCTTAGGTTTTTGGTCATTCTAAATTATATCCCTTAGGTTCCCAGTAAACCTTAGACCATATCCCTTAAGTTCCTAGTAAACCTTAAACCTTGTCCTTATCTTTTGTCTGCGGTTTTTGGTCATTCTAAACTATACTCCTTAGGTTCCTAGTAAACCTTAGACCATATCTGTCACGCCTCGAACCTCGAGTGCGCACACATCCCTCGGTGGTCGATAAAATTTGTGACTTCCCAGGATGCGTTGCCGACTCGTTCATTTTATTGCACATACGGAAGTGAATAAATAATCCCCAGACAAAACTCAATTGTGATAGAAAAGCAAGACAACTGATTTCACAAAACACTTTCTTATAAACACATAGGTTTATACATAAAAGTCTACAAAAAGACCGGCTCCCAAAAAGACGTTATCCTACGACCTACTAGTCAGACACCATCACTGATCCTTTAGACTCCACCTTCATAGACTCCGGGGCTTCAATCCTCCTCAACCACCATCTAAGGACCTGAAAAGATAAGCCCACGATAGGGTGAGACATTGTCTCAGCAAGTTCACCCCCTAAGCCCCTATTAGGAAGGAAATACACCTAAGGGTGGCCTAGCCACACACAACGAAGGACTTACCTTGCCTTAGTTCCTTCCTACACGTTAGCACAATTCATAACTCATATACGTGCAATCATCACTCAACAATTGGAATGCATCATACTATGTCTCAATAACTATTAATCACGGCCCCACGAGCACGGCCTACTAAATGTTCAGCGGTAAATCATGACTCGATGGGCACAGCCTACTTCGACGGTCAATCATGGCCCGTGGGCATAGTCTTTTCCAAGTTAGACGGTTAATCACGGCCCGATGGGCACAACCTTTTCCAAGTTAGGTGGTTAATCATGACCCAAAGGGCATAGTTTTTTTCAAGTTAGGCGGTTAATCACGGCCCAAAGGGCATAGCCTACTAAATGTTAAGCGGTCCTCTAGCTTAGCCAAATGTTGTAACCAAATGCTTACCGAAGCCGCTAGGGTACTTTAAAAACCCCTATCGGTGTCAACACTCGACACCCAGTATTTTCCACTTAAAATACCTATATTTCACAACCATCACTTAATTTCACAAAACAACATTCAATTATAGAAACTAAACACATCACTGCGATCGGCTTGAAATTCTACCAAGCGGCTCTCTTGGTATAATTTCTGAAAAATATAAATTAATTAATAATAAATAAATTCTGAAAATTAATTTAATTTAAATTTAAATAATATAATTAAATAATATTAAAATTTTAAATAAATAAATAAAATGATTAATTAAAAAGTCTAATCATGATTAACACTAATCTAATTACATAATTAGACTAATTAATCCATCCACTAAACTAATCATTCATCTAATCTAATTAACATTTAAATAAACTAATCTAACCACCTAAACATACTTAGTATAATTTAAACACCCTTTAAGCATCATTAACTCTCTAAGCAGAGATTAGTGAGTAAACTCACCGGTTTAGCGTTCCTATTCAAATCAAGGTCCTTTCATACTGCAATGAAGTGAGTCGACTTCGTCAGTCTATCAACCACTACCTAAATAGAATCATTACCCTTATGACTCCTGGGTAATCCTGTCACAAAATCCATTGTGATGTGCTCCCATTTCCACTCGGGAATCTCGAGAGATTGCAAAAGTCCTCTCGGCTTACAGTGCTATGCTTTCACTTGCTGACACGTCAAACACTTGGCAACATGCTTGGCGATGTCCGCCTTCATACTAGACCACCAATAGTGTTGATGCAGATTCTGATACATCTTTGTACTGCTAGGATGAATGTTGTATCTGCTATGATGAACCTCTGATAAAATCTCTTCCTTGAGTGCTACATCATCAGGTACACACAATTGTCCTTGGAACCTTAGTGTTCCATCTTCAGAAACCCGAAAGTCAGCATTCTTCTTTTCGATGTTCTCTTGCAGAATCTTCTGAATCTCTGGGTCTGTCCACTGAAGAGTCTTGATTCTGATATGCACTTCTGGCTCAATTATGAGGGTGGCCCACCTCAAACTTGAAAACCGAATCTCGAGCTTTCTCAAGCAAAGTCCATTCCTTGATCATCATATGCTCAACTTGAGACTTCCGACTTAGTGCATTAGTGACCTTATTCACTTTTCCAAGGTGATACAGGATGTCGCAATCGTAATCCTTAAGGAGTTCTATCCAGTGATGCTATCTCATATTCAACTCCTTCTGAGAGAATAAGTACTTGAGACTTTGATGGTTAGTAAAGATCTAGAATCTTTCTCCACACAGATAATGTCTCCAAATCTTCAGAGCAAAGATAATTGCTGCGAGTTCCATGTCATGTGTCGAGTAATTCAGTTTATGAGGTGTCAACTAACGGGATGCGTATGCAACAACCCTACCATGTTGCATAAGTATGCAATCCAGTCCTCTAAATGATGCATCACTGTAGATCTCGTATCCTCCAGGACCAGATGGAATAGTTAGCACAGGTGTGGTAGTCAGCTTTTGCTTAAGCTCTTAGAAACTACGCTCGCACTTGTCCGTCCACACAAACTTCTTTTCTTTCTTTAGTAGTCGAGTCAACGGCAATGCTAAAGCTGAAAATCTCTCTACAAACCTTTTGTAGTACCCTGCTAAACCCAAGAAACTTTTGATCTCTGTCACTATCGTCGGTCTTGGCCAGTTGATCATTGCTTCAATCTTGGACAGGTCCACGGAGATTCCTTCGCCTGAAATCACGTGACCTAGGAATGCAACACGAGTCAACCAAAACTCGCACTTGCTGAACTTGGCATACAACTCATGATTCCGCAGAGTCTGAAGTACTATCCTCAAATGTCTTTCGTGCTCCTCAGGATTTCTCGAATTCACCAGGATGTCGTCGATGAATACTATCACGAATTGATCCAAGTACTCCTTAAACACTATGTACATCAGATCCATGAAAGCAGTCAGGGCGTTCGTCAAACCAAACGGCATTACGGTGAACTCATAATGGCCTTATCGGGTATGAAACGCTAACTTCGGTATATCTTCCTTTTTGATCCTCAGCTAATAATACCTTGTCCTCAAGTCGATCTTGAAAAATATGGATGCTCCTTGCAACTGGTCAAACAAGTCGTTGATCCTTGGGAGTGGATACTTGTTCTTGATCGTCACTTGATTGAGTTGACGATAGTCAATGCATAAGCGCAACAAATCATCCTTATTCTTCACAAACAGAACTGGTGCTCCCCAAGGTGATGCACTGGAATGTATGAATCCCTTATCCAACAATTCCTACATCTGCACCTTCAGTTCTTTCAACTCAGACAACGCCATCCGGTAAGGAGCCTTAGAGATTGACTTTGTCCCAGATGTTATCTCAATCACGAACTCGATCTCTCTCTGGCGGCAGACCTGGCAATTCTTTCGAAAACACACCTGGAAATTCTTGCACTACAGCGATATCTTCAATTTTCAGTTCTTCAACTGTCGTATCCACGATAGTCGCTAGGTAACCCTGACAACCCCCGTCTAACAAACGGGTTACCTCAAGCGATGAGATTAAAGGGATTGAGGGTCCTCCTCGATTTCCGATAAATTTGAACTTTCATTCGTCAATAGGTCAAACTGTATCACATTACGACAACAACACATTACAACAACTGAGGTTCTATAAACTTAACCAAAATTCTATTGCGTTACCCTGATAAAATCACCCCAAAAATGTTCTTTTTCTGATCAGTGCATGGTTCGGTTCATTACTGTTCCTTTTGCCATCCTAGTGGCGCTCAATCTGCAGTAGCCGTGCTTGTGCTCCACTAGACCTACGAGGACAGTCCCTTACCTGATGGTCATGCTGGCCACATCCATAGCACGCTCCTGTTATACCAGAACTCTAGATTGATCCATGCTTCCTTCTACAAGCTCTGCACACCTTTGCAGTGTCCTCTGCCTCCTCTCAAGTGACATCATGCACCTTTACTTGCACCAGGGGCTTGTTCCAAATACCCCACCGTGTGTCTTGTGGCGAATTTTCTCTATTCGGTTCCATTGATGGCGGTGGCAGTAGCTGGTGTGGTTCCATCTACCTTCTAGGACAATTCCTGGCTAGGTGACCCTATTGGCCACACTCAAAACAAGCACCCGTCCTAAAATGGCACGGGATTACTCCATGTTGCCTTCCACACAAGCGACACACGCCACTATGGTTTGGCGCTGACTTTCTGATTCTACTCCTTCGGTTGGGACGAATGGGGTGCTTTCCATTGGTCATCAGTTTCTTCCCCAATTGATTGTCATATCTGCCTGAACTGAACCTTGACCCAGATGCGGTAGCTTGCTCCCCGATCACAATTCCAGGTTGGACCTCAGCAGGTGCGACAACAACAATGGTTACGACACTGGTGGCGGTAGTGACAGCGGCAATAGCGGCGGCTCGGTCCTATGCTTGCTGACCCAACAAGTTTCCAAGGGTCACTAGCGCCTGAACGATCTCGTTGAACCTAGGATCGCTAAGTGCTGCTACACTCTTAGTTCCAGCCTGCAGCGGTACTCTTACACTCGTGCTGGTCTGAGCCGGCGCTTCATCATGACCGCCTCGGGTATCGACCCTTACCGGCATTCTACCCCGAGTAACTGGTATAAAGGTTCTCTCTCTAAGAGTCCTCTGCTCTTGATTACTCATCTACATGATCTTTATAGATACCTGTTTTCCAATTCTAATACCATATTAGAATTTGAGTGATCCACACCAAACAATTTACCAATAAACTATTTATCACATGCACCAGCATGGAATAAAGGTTGTTTCTACTAACTATCCCATTATTCATCACATCTTATCACTCTATTCACAAACCTCGCTCTGATACCACTAAATGGGGATGTCATGCTCCAAACCTCGAGTGTGCACACATCCCTCAGTGGTCGATAAAATTTGCAACTTCCTAGGACGCATCACCGATCCATTCATTTTATTGCACATGCGAAAGCGAATAAATAATCCCCAGACAAAACTCAATTGGGATAGAAAAGCAGGACAACTGATTTCACAAAAGATTTTTTTATAAACACACATGTTTATACACAAAAGTCTACAAAAAGACCGGCTCCCAAAAAGACACTATCCTACGACCTACTAGTCGAAAACCATCATCGATCCTTCATACTGCACCTCCATAGACTCCGAGGCTTCAGTCCTCCTCAACCACCATCTAAGGACCTGAAAAGATAAGCCCATGACGGGGTGAAACATTGTCTCAACAAGTTCACCCCCTAAATCTCTATTTGGAAGAAAATACACCCAAGGGTGGCGTAGCCACACACAACACATGACTTACCTTGCCCCAGTTCATTCCTGCACATTAGCACAATTCATAACTCATATACGTGCAATCATCACTCAACAATTGGAACGCATCATAATATATCTCAATTAATCACTCGTTCCAACTATTAATCACAGCCACACGGGCACGGCCTACTAAATGTTTAGCGGTAAATCACGGCTTGATGGGCACAGCCTACTTCAGTGGTCAATCACAGCCCGATGGGCATATAATAGCCTTTTCGAAGCTAGGCGGTTAATCACGGTCTAAAGGGCACAGCCTTTTCCAAGTTAAGTGGTTAATCACGGCCCAAAAGGCAGACTTACTAAATGTCAGGCGGTCCTTTGGCTTAGCCGGTGTTGTAACGAATTGCTTTTGAAGCTGCTAGGGTACTTAAAAACCCCTATCGGTGTCAACACCTGACACCCGATATTTTCCACTTAAAATATTTATATTTCACAACCATCACTCAAATTCACAAAACAACATTCAATTACATAAACTAAACACATCACTGTGATCAGCTCAAACAAACGGCTCTCCTGGTATAATTTTCGAAAAATATTAATTAATTAATAATTAAATAAATTTTGAAAATCAATTTAATTTAAATATAAAAAATATATTTAAATAATATCAAATTTAAATAAATAATTAAATAAATAAGACTAATTAATCCATCCATTAAACTAATCATTCATTTAATCTAATTAACATCTAAATAAACTAATCTAACCACCTAAACATACTTAGCATAATCTAAACACCCTTAAGCATCATTAACTCCCTAAGCGGAGATTAGTGAGTAAACTCACTGGTTTAGCGTTCGAGTGAGTCCACGGCGACGGCAACGCCAAGGCGGGCGACAAACCTCTGAGCAGCGACACCAAGTGAGGCCAGGAAGGGCTTGAAAATGAGCCACGAAGCTTCAAGACCCATGTTGTCTTCTGTTTCTGTTCTTGAGCCGAGCAGCTGGAACTGGTAGTGGTTTGGAGTGGAAACGGCGAGGGAGGTAGGTGTTTACGGGCAATGGCAGACCAGGCGGGGCTACGGCGGAGGTTGACACACCGGGACCTCAACCACAGTGATTCAAGGCAGTCTCGGGGCTTAAACAGCAGCCACAAACTCGGATTACCACTGCAACTCTAGAAAAACTGGACTGCCGAAGGAGAAACAAAATTGAATGGGCTGATCGGAGCTCCACGAGGGGTTGGCCGGTGACCGGCGGCACCTGGGGATCAAGGGGGACCTGTTAGTGGTTGGGATGGGTGGAGGTAGGGTCAGAATGGAAGAAAAATGGCTGAAATGAGTGAAACAGGCGAAGCAATGCAGGCTGCTAGGCGGACCGACGGACCGGCGACCGGTTTCTTCCGGCCAGCGGGCGGGTCAGCTGGCGGCTTTGTTCGGCGAACGGTGAGGTGCTCCCGTATGGTTTGGACCTCCTGGACACGGTGGTGGGTGGCACGGAGGCTGATTCTCATAGGAAGACAACTTTTAACTCAGGTTTTTGGAGAAAGGTCAACTGGAGTAGAAATTAGGAGAAGAGAAAACAGAGGGGAAAAGAGGTCAACGGTGGCTACTCGAGCTCCGGCGGGCATGTGACGATGGAGGGGGCTGCTGGCTCGGTTTCCTCTGGTTCTCTCAAGCTTTTCTTAAGCCTCAACATTGGAGAAAGCAAGGTTTCAAGGAGGAAAAAAGGCTGCTGAAGAGAGGGGGACCCTAAAGGCTTCTCTAGCCTTCAACACTTGCCCTTTCCACTCAAGTGGCTGCCCCACCACTTGCTCAGCCATCCACAACTACTTTCTCTCTCCCAAAGCTTCCCCAACGCACCACCCAAGTGGTCCAAATGTTCCTCCCCTCATGGCATACGAATTTGTGGCATTTGTTCTTCAAATACATTCAATTCGCCTTCAATTCTTCTCAAATTGGACTCAATTTTATGTCCATAACTCCAACCAAGGTGCCATCTTCCCAATCAACATTTTTCCTCACCATTTAGTCCAACTTGAATCCCAAAAATGCGACCAAGAGCGGCCCACGGATTTTCCTGATCCAAAATAACCTTACTTGGAATTTTTGCCAAAATTCTCGGTTTGTAGAACAAATATTTGGAGGATGAGTCGACGTTCCTAAAATGATTTGTGACATGACAAAACTTCCAATTTCTGAAATCAGGTTCAATTTCACGATTAATTTCAATCTGACGCAATTTAAGCGCGTCCTAACCTACCAGGTAACTTTTAGGAATTTTTAAGGCAATTGACCCGTGGTCGATCATTTTTGAGCCACACGTACATCTTCGACACATTGGCAACTCTCGGTTGTCGTGAAAATCTCGAGGTTTCAAATACGGAGACAGGGTACCAAAACGACAAAGAAATCAGTCTAGTGTCAATCGACCAGAATTTTGCAATTAGGTGGAATTGGCCACACTTAATCACATGGCTCTATTGAATCGACCTATCTCCGGTCTCTAATTGGTTTGTGCCATAATGACCCTTGCAAATTAGCATAGTCGAGCAGTCGATTTTTGATCGAATTCTCAAGTTTATTGGGTTTAGATTCCTTTACAGCTTCACCTGATAGGCCGAATTCTCAAGTTTATTGGGTTTAGATTCCTTTACAGTTTCGCCTGATAGGCTAGTTATTTCATGAGTAGCCAACTCATAGAAATGAACTATAGGCACGTCGATGAAAAGACCAACTTATTCAATTGAAAACAGAATCGGAAAATCAGGATATCATAATATCCCTTAAGTTCCTAATAAATCTTAAACCTTGTTCCTTTGGGTTCTAATAAACCTTAAATCTCGTCATTTAGGTTATCCTTATAAACCTTAAACCTTGTCTTTTATGTTCTAGGTTATCCTAAAAGACTATGACTTTAGATTATATGTCATCCTTAAATCTTGTCCTTAGGTTAATGGTTATCCTTAAATCACTTCCCTTTCTTAATAACCTCATTTCTTTCATTTCATTTTGCAAGAGAGATGGAGAGAAAGAACCCCAAATATGAGTTCAAACACCTTATTGAATGAGGGTAAGTATCCAAGTATGTCTCTAACCAAATGTCATTTCTCTCTGTTATTTCTTTTTCCCCAAATGGAGTTGACTAAAAATTGCAAGTATCAATTTGTCTTTGAGTGGAACCTTTTTGAAGGCCCACTTAAAAATAGATAGCTGTTGATACATAATTTTTAGTCAACGCGTCAAAAAGGTCAAAAATCGAGATTTTGGTTTCCGATTGTGACAGGGCCGGTTTCTCAACCAAAAGTGTCATTTTTCATTTCTTTTCTTTGAATTATTATTTTAAAGCAATTTCCTATTCATTTTCAAGAAAACCCAAAAAGTCAAATGGTTGATTTTCAGGTTGACTTTTTGGTTAACCTTTAACCAAAAGTCAACGTAGGTCAAAAATTAGATTTTCACCCAAAAGACATCAATTAGCTTTAATTTCACTTTTATTAAATCAATTTTTCAAAAATTCCAAAGATTTGACCTAAAAAGAAACGTTTTAGGAAAAGTTAACTAAATAGTTGACTTTCGATTAAACCTTTCACCAAAAAATTGGAAAAAAAAAAAAAAGCATCAAAACACTTGATTTTAGTGTAAATTTAATTTATGTGTCAAAAATTTCACAAAATTCGATTAAGAACCTTGTTTTCAAAATTTTCGGTTTTAGGTTCTTAGTTGACCAAAAATGAACTTACTTTTGTTTTAGCTATAATTAGGTATAGTTGTTTTACGACACTTAGTGTAGGGACTATTTTTCATACACTTGTTCATTCAATTTGAAGAATTCCCATGTTGAAAGATGAGTTGTCATTTTAAGCCCTGAGGAGGTTAGAATCGATTTTCATTATTCATAAATGGACGATTTTTTTCCACTCATTTTCTTAAGATAAGTGCAAATCCGAGGTTCATTTTAAGAAATTCACATGAGAAGTTCCCAATTTGAGGGATTTCACTATCTTGAATGTAAGAAAATCAAGCCATCGAGCTTCAAGTGAAGAAATTTAGGTTGACCCATTCAAGATTATGGTTAAATTTCACGAATCTATGTCCAATTTTAATATTAGACCTTGATTCATTTTTTGTCTAAGTTTTGGTGCTTTAATCCAAGGTCAATTTAAATGCATTAGGTGATCCTACATATGGTAATTAGTCAAATAGGTCTATTGCAATATTAATTAAATTCAATTTTAATTAATTTGCAATTTGGGCAAAAAAAATTGCAAAATTAATTATTTTAGCCTATAGTGTTCAATTTCATGTACCATGGTTTGGATCCGTTGTTTTTCACAATAATTACTCAATTATATCAATAAAGAGTCCATAGATCACATTTATGTAGTTTAATTGGCTTAATTAGATTAATATTGGACAATTTCTCCTCAAATCATGAAATTTTTCTCTTTAATTGCATAAATTTTGAACTCATAAGGACCATACGAGTTAGAATAGGCAGGAATCGGCTGGAACTAGTCAAGAATCGGTCAAACTGGCATGAACAAATCTGACCGGTCTAATCAGCTGTCGATAAGGCAGGCCGGTTCGGCCCCTTGTCGGTAGGTTCTAGACCTTCGGAGATCAATTCTGAACTCCTCACCATGTCAATCTTATTTCTATACCCTCACTTTTTCATGATTTTGTGGATTAACCCCTGAATTTTGGAAATTTGTGATTGTGCCCCTAATTAAGTCCTTAAGCGCAATTCTCGTTTTAAATTCCAATTTTCGCAAATCAAATCTATTTGATCGGTCATACAATGCATCTTAAAGATAATTAGCCCTTTAAACATTTAATTTGGCCAACAAAATCAAGTTTTTGACCATCGGATTAAACCAACGGCCAAAACCGGTTGATTTAGGACTAGTATAAAAGGCTTTTCTCTCCAATTTTCAAAGGGGGGTTCATTTTGTAGATCTCTCTTTTTCCTCTCTCTCTCGCTATAGATCAAAAATCTTTCATCTCTCTCCTCTTTTCGGCCATTTCTCTTCTTTCTTCTCTCTCTAGCCAACTCACTCTCTCTCTCTCTCTCTATATATATATATATATAGATCAAAACTCTTTCATCTCTCTCTCTCTCTATATAGATCAAAACTCTTTCATCTCTCTCCTCTTTTCAGCCTTTTATCTTCTTTCTTCTCTCTCTAGCTGAATCGACGTCCGCTAGTCTAGCTTAGCCAGATTCATGCCAGTGATCCATTGGCCACCGTTCGCCCTTGATGGTCTTCTTCTCTCTCTCTCTATAGGCTGGTCGTAAACTTCACCAGCCCTGGTGACAGCAGCTTCCTCTCGTTTGGCGGCCTCTAAGTTGTAAGATCAAAGACCAATGCCCACACTAGTCTTCTTCCCTATCAGTTATCTCGATCGAACCAACGTCAATCATCGATGCTGTGTTTGATTGAGCACTCTCGATAAGTTCTTTGAATAATTCTCGATCTCACTGTGATCAAGGATAGGCAGAAAGATCACCGTAATAGCTCCAGTGATCATATTTTCCCTTGGCAGTCGAAGGCTAGTCTGATCGAACTAGTTTTGCTTCCAAGCGGAATTGGTAGCGAGCGGTCCTTCAACGGCCACCAAATCTGGTTCGATCCATCCTCGAACCCATCTTCAAACAAATCATGGTCGGAGTCCAACAAGTCGGTCATCGGGGCTCCGTTGACGCTTAAAGGCCGATCCATCCGTGGACCAGCTTTGCTCAATCCTTGGACTGGTAATCCAATCCTCCTCTAGAAGGTTCAAGGCGGCCCGTTCATGAACAATGAAGGTCCGTTTGTGCTCCGGTGAGGAATTTTTCATCCGATCGTGGATCAAAGTCAACAAAAACGCAAAAATGTTGGTTTGTAAAACTCTAATCCGATGAAGGGGTGGCGTATTTGATCGGGGCTAGGATTCAAGCTTAGAACTATACATAATGCTTAGATCCGATGTTGATAGGCTTGATTTATGATCTACAAGCTCATTGAGATTGAACTTGATGTTGTTTGAATGTGATTTGTGCTAATCTGCAATTTTCAAGTTTAAGTACCTAGGTTACCATTTGGCCTGAAATGAGGTACTAAATGAGCTTATTTGATCTTGAACACTTCTAGACTTAGAAAGTACACTTTGAGACCTTCAATTTGATAGGTTGCATGTCCCGAACAGGCAACATTTGGCCCTCAAAATACAATTTTGAAAATACTTGATTTTGTAGTTTTTTTGGTTCTGTTCTAGTTCCTACTTTTGGTATTTCCATTTTCGTGCCAATTTTTGTTATCGATTTTGAACAAAATTTTCTACATGAGATTTGTTCTAAATCATCTCGAGTTTGTCTTGTAATTTTGCTAGATTTTTTAGAGATATTTTGGTATACCAAAAAAACCTAAACTAAGTCTTGGTCAATCTAATTTGCACCAATCCGAGGTGCATTTTAGTGAAAATGAGCATGTAGATGACTCTATTTGGTCTTAGGATCTTCATGAAAATTGAAACACATGTCATATACATTCCAACAATGTATGATTCACATGATTCACTTGTTGATTGTTATGTTATTTACATGTCCAAACGTGCTAGGGTACTGCTGCTATTAGGATATTTCATGTTATGCATCTATTTTGCCATTGTCATCAAGATGTTGTCATCTCAATTACGCTTTGACATCTTAATGAGAAATGTTCATCATCGTATGTTATGTATGTAGAACTTTTTATTAGATTTTTGCATGTTGTTAGGTTAGCAAGATCAAGCATGTTCTGTGATATTGATGTGAAATCATAGGATTCTCACGAGCATACTTAAACACACGTGCTGGTGTCTCTTAAGGACCAAATCTCTTATTAAGGCCTTCTTGACCTTTGAATTATGCATTACAAAGTTCATGTTCATGTGTGCCATTTGATATGTGAACTCATGCCTCAATTAGGATAGCTGCACTTCGAAATCATCAAGTATGTCATTTAGTACTAAATCATTTTACATTTTCATTGACTTCTATGATTCTTTCGTATACCGACTTAGGATTAGATGTTTACCCTAATCATTTGTCGCATCCAATTCTTGTTGTATGCAAATTTCATGTTCCTTGTGCATTGTTTAAATGATTGTAGGACTCATAAATGCATGATATGTTCTGGTTTGTTAATGATTGATGCGAACATCTTCACCAACCTCAACTTTTGAGCACCAAATTGACCTCGGTTAGACTCAGACCCTCCTGGGAAGCCGTAGAGCACATTTAAACTTTTTAAATGTCGCTAGTTCTACACAATTTGCTTGTTGTTAGACCCACTTTCCATTTTTCATAAACCAAACTAGAATTGTGACCTAGGAGTAAATTCGAAACCCTATTTTTACCCCTGTTTTAATAGGCTTTTGCTATTCTTTTTATAGATTTTATAGTAAGAATTCTTGAGTACAACCCTAAATGGAATTTGATTGTTACCCTGTTATCTTCATTGTGGTGAAATTTCATGATTTTTAGACTTTGTTTGATAGGGTAAATCTTACTTGAAATGGTTAAATGTCGGTTTTTTTGTCACTTTCTCAATGCGAGGATATGAATTGCCAGATTTTTGGATATTCGTGCTTAGCTTTTCTTAGGAAGCTTTCTTCACGAAATTGCTCCATATGATGTTATGCATGCTGTGTAATTTTCTCAAATGTAAACCTTCAATGGGTACCTTCCAATTTTGCTGGCTTGACTTGCTTTGTTTGAAATGTTCTGTTGTAGACCGTTGTTGTGATTGCTTATCTAGATTTTTTAGGATAGCTTGTGTATGGAATTAGGACTCATTGCCTCCATAAAATTTGTTTCAAATTCTGCGATTTTCATTGTCAAAAGGTTTTCAATAAATGAATTAATCTTTTGATCACATTTTTCTCAAAACTTGATTTGACTTTGAATATGTTATGACTTGGATTGTATTTAAAATATTTGTGATGTCTGTGAGCACATTTATGCGAGCCCCAAAACTAACCTTGGCAATTAAACACATTTTGTAGCCAAGACGTTCCTTTGTCTAAAATGGTTTAAAATCTTTGGAATGCTTGATTTGACATCAAGAACCGTATTTAAAATGTCTATGATGCCTGAGTGCATTTATGCGAGCCCCAAACTAGCCATGAAATTAAACGCATTCCATAGTTGGGACATCCTTTTATCTCAAAATGCTCATTTTCTCTTTCTCGATTTGACATCAAGAACCGTATTTAAAATGTCTACGATGGCTGAGTGCATATATGCGAGCCTTAAACTAGCCATGAAATTAAATGCATTCCATAGTTGGGACGTCCTTTTATCTCAAAAGGCTCGTTTTCTCTTTCTCGATTTGACATCAAGAATCGTATTTAAAATGTCTACGATGTCTGCGTGCATTTATGCGAGCTGTCCCGCCCCAATCTTCCAAGCGCGTGCCAACCCATTCATTTTAATACACATGCAGAAGCAAATAATTAAATCCCCAGACAACACAAAGATGGGATAGAAAAGTAGGGCCACAATTTTTGAATACTACCACACAACTTTATACATATCAGACTAAGTCATATACAATATTAGTCTATATATACAAGTCTACAAAAGGTAGAGGGGCTACAGATCCTCTAAGCATTCGAACCCTCAACAGAAAACTCCGGGGTCTCTCGCTCTGGGGGACTCGGATCTACCACTGCACCACCGGGACGGTCAGCTGTACCCTTGCTAAAAGCAACCTCCAACACCGACATAGGGATCTCAGATTCTGGTAGGAGACCTTCTCTAGGTTCGTTTCGCTCACAACGATATCACGATCTGTATTGATGGGGTACCATTCGTGATAGACTCGCTTCAACCCAGACAATGGACCTTACGAGTTTGTAGACCCATCTGCTTTGGTCCCATGAAGAGGAATGTAAGATACCTGTTCGGTGACTTTCTTCGGCTAGCCAAAATGTTCGAGAGGAACCTCCATCTAAGGACTTGAAAATGTTAACCTATGACGGGGTGAGACAACGTCTTAGCAAGTCCACCCCCTAAACTCTGACTAGGAAGGAAATAAGCCCAAAGGCTACCTATGCACACACAAGACAGAGAACTTTGTCTTAGTTCATTCCTGCAACTCAGTATAGTTCGTATATTCAACCAATCATTTCAATTCAATTCACAACATCGATCAATCGATCCACTCGATTCCATACCACCAATACCATCTATAATATTCGATTGATACAAGAACTGCTCACCCAAGCTGAAAATAGATGATATAGCTCACCAAAGCTGATTATAGATATAAAATAATGCTCACCGAAGCTGCTATATATCTATATTGCTCAGCTTCGTGCTCACCGAAGCTGCTATATATCTATATTGCTCCCTGAAGCTGATATAATAGATGCTCGCCGAAGCTGATAAATATCTATAATTGCTCACCGAAGCTGCTAGTTAATATAGCTCACCAAATTTGATAAATATCTATAATTGCTCACTGAAGTTGCTAGAGTATACTGCTCACCGAAGCTGATATATCAAAGCCCGCAGGTTGATATAGTATACCGTTCTCATCCATTGAAAATTTACCGTATTTATAGTACCCGGTAAAAATAATCGTGTGTGGGTACATGGTCGGCTTGAGCCAAAAACACAACATCTTTCTTTTAGAAAATCCCACTAATTATAATAGTCAATAAACACACGTTGTAAACCGATGCCCGATATTTTCTAAGTAAATACTGAAAATACTCAATTTTGGGATAATGCCCAAAATTATAATTATCACTCAATTTGCACAAATCAATGCTCAATTAGATAAACCAATCATACCATTGCGATCAGCACGAAATTCCGATCACCAACTATCCCGATATGATTTTTGGAAAATAATAAATAATTAAATAAATACAAAAAAATAATTAAATAAATATATTTAAATACCATAAATGCAAACTTAGGCTGGAAAAGCCTAATTAAATACCGAAACGAACCTTGAAAAATTATGAACCTATCTAGATAAATAATACAACCTATCTAGTTGCTAATTAAGCTGATCTAACCACCTAACATGCATAAACGTGTAATTAAATCACTAATCCATTCTAACTAACTACCTAAACCTTAATTAGCCTAAACTAAACAACCCCTAAGCATAATTAACTCCCTAAGCAAAGTTTAGTGAGTAAACTCACCGATTTTGAAATCCGATGAGTCCACAACAATGGTAAGGCGGAGACGGGCAACAAACTTCAAAGCGGCAACACCAAACGAGGCCGAGAAAAGCTTGGAAACGAGCCTCGAAGCTTCAAAGCTCTTGCTGGCTTTCGGCTTCTACACTTGGCCAGACAAGCTGAAACCAATAGCTGGTTCGGCAAAATAGGATTGGTGAAGGCTACAGCGACTTAGGCAGAGGCAGGCGGTGGTTTTGGCGGCTCGAATGGTGACTCACGGTGGTTGGAGAAGCTGGACAGGGGCTCGGGATGGCAGGGGGCAATGGCCAGGGCGCGAGAAGGGCACGGGATGGCGAGACGGTCGCGCTGGCTAGTGCGTAGCATGACGATGAGCGGCGGTCGTGCAACGGCAGTAGGCAACTTCGGGCAGCTCTAGGCAGCTGGTCGACGGCTAGGGGAGGTCTTCTCTAGTTTTGGAGCTTCAACTTGGACAACAATGGAGAAAACAAAGCTTGCTAAAGAAGAAAGGGGGCAGCTGCTCTTGGAGGGACTCAACTTGGCCTCAAAGTCCTCCTCTTTATCTTCTTTGTACCCTTGACAAGGTCCCACCAGATGGGCTAGTTTCCTTAGCAATTTTTGTGCATGAAAACTCCCTAAAACAAGTCCCCAAGTGGCCCAAAAGTTGAGGGACCAAGGGGCCTACGAATTTGGGCACCAATTCTCCCAAATTGGATCAATTCTTCTCCAATTGGACTTAAACCGGTCCCTATAAATTCCATTAAGATGTCCTCGACCCAATTGACATTTTTCCTCACCCATAGAACCAACTTGCTTCCCAAAAACACAATAAAAAACAGTCCCCTGAATTTTCCGGTCGAAAACGGCCCTATTTTGAATTTCCACCAAACATCCCAGTTTGCAGAAAAATCTTCGGAAGATGAATCGACGGTTCTATAATAAATCGTGACATGGTAGAACTTTGAATTTATGAAATCGGGTTCAAATTCGCGGTTAATTTCAATATGACGTGATTTTAGCGTGATCTAACCTACCAGGTAGTTTTTAGAAATTTTTGGTACAATTGACCCGTGATCGATTTATTTTGAGTCACAATGTACATTTTTGGCACATTGGCGATGCTTGGTTGTCGTGAAAATCTCGAGGTTTCAAATATAGGCACAAGGTACCAAAACAACAGAAAAATTGGTTTAGTGCCGATCGACGAAAATTTTGCAATCTGGTGGAATCACCCATACTTTGATTATCTATCTTAGTCAAATCGACCTATCTCTGATCTTTGATCGATTTTTAATTGTGCCATAATGATCTCTACAGATGAGCACGGTCGAGTAATCGATTCCTAGTCGAATTCTCAAGTCTATTACATTAAAATCACTTAATGGCTTCCCCAAATAATTTAGTTATATCATGAGTGATCAGCTCAGAGAATAGCATTATAGGTGCGTCGTTGAAAGGCCCAATTCATTTAATTGAAAACATGACTGAAATTTCATGATGTCACAATTCTTCCCCTCTTATAAAAATTTCGTCCTCGAAATTTAAACCATTACAACTCTCTAAACAAACAAGTGGGGGTACAGTCGTCTTATCGAATCTTCACTTTCCCAGGTTGGTCCTTTAGTGCCATGGTGTTGCCAGACGACTTTAATCAATGGGATCCTCTTGATATGCAGAATTTGTTCTTTCCGATCCACAATCTAAACCGGGCTTTCCACGTATGACACTCTATCATCCATGTATAATTCCTCAAAATTAAGCACGTGGGTCGGATTAGGCTCAAACTTCCTCAATATTGACATGTGAAAGAAATCATGCACTTGCGCCAACCTCGACGGTAATGCAAGACGATATGCTAGGATCCCGATTCTCTCGAGAATTTCAAAGGGGCCCACGTACCTTGGACTGAGTTTTCCCTTTGTACCAAAGCAGAAAGTACCCCTCATTGGTGACACTTTCAGAAAAACGTGATCACCAACTTGAAATTCCAAAGGTCTCCGGCGTTTATCTGCGTAGCTTTTCTGGCGGCTCTAAGTGGTCTTTAATCTGTCTCTAATGACTGCCACTGCATCCAATGACTGTTGAACTAACTCTGAGACCTTATTTGCCTTTCTAGGGTGATATAAGATATCACAATCATAGTCCTTCAGAAGTTTCATCCAGCGACACTGTCTCATATTCAACTCCTTCTGAGAGAATAGATACTTGAGACTTTGATGGTCAGTGAAGATTTGGAATCTTTCTCCACACAAATAATGTCTCCAAATCGTCAAAGCGAAAATGATTGCTGCGAGTTCCAAGTCATGCGTCGAGTAATTCAATTCATGAGGCATCAATTGGCGGGAGGCGTATGCAACAACTCTACCATGTTGCATCAGCACGCAACCTAGTCCTTAGAACGATGCATCACTATAGATCTCGTATCTTCCAGGACCAAATGGAATGATTAGTACAGGTGCGGTAGTTAGCTTCTGCTTAAGCTCTTGGAAACTACGCTCGCACTTGTCTATCCACACAAACATCTCTTCCTTCTTCAGTAGTCGAGTCAACGGCGATGCCAAAGCTGAAAATCCTTCAATGAACCTTCTGTAGTAACTAGCCAAACCCAAAAAGCTTATGATCTCTAACACTATTGTCGGTCTTGGCCAATTGATCACTGCTTCATTCTTGGAAGGGTCTATGGAGATTCCTTCGCCTGAAATCACGTGACCTAGGAAAGCAACACGAGTCAACCAAAACTCACACTTGCTAAACTTAGCGTACAATTCATGAATCCTCAGGGTCTGAAGTACCATTCTCAGATGACTCTCGTGCTTCTCGGCACTCATCAAATATACCAGAATGTCATCGATGAACATGATCACAAACTAATTTAGGTATTCTTTAAACACTCGGTTCATCTGATCCATAAAAGCAGCTAGAGCGTTCGTTAAACCAAATGGCATTATAGTAAACTCATAATGGCCGTATCGAGTACGAACGCTGACTTCGGTATATCCTCATTTTTTATCCGCAATTGATGATACCCGGTCCTCAAGTCGATCTTTGAAAATATCGACGCTCTTTGCAACTGGTCAAACAAGTCGTCGATTCTCGGGAGTGGATACTTGTTTTTGATCGTCACCTGATTGAGTTGACGATAGTTGATGCACAGACATAACGAACCATCTTTCTTCTTTACAAACAGAATTGGTGCTCCCCAAGGCGATACACTGGGACGTATAAATTCTTTATCCAACAATTCCTACATCTGTACTTTCAGTTCTTTCAACTCAGACAACGACTTCCGGTAAGGAGCCTCAGAGATTGGCTTTGTCCCGGGCATTTATTTAATTACAAACTCTATCTCTCTCTCTGGCGGTAGGCCTGGCAATTCTTTCGGAAACACGTCTGGAAATTCTTGAACTACTAAGATATCTTCGATCTTCAGCTCCGCAACTGTCGTATTCATGACAGTTGCCAGGTAACCTTGACAACCCCCGTCTAACAAACGGGTTGCCTCAAAGCGACGAGATCAAGGAAATCGAGGGTCCTCCTCGACTCCTAGTGAACTCGAAACTTTCACCCTCTAGCGGGTTAAACCGGATTGCTTTATGATAGCTGTCCATCTTAGCTCGTTACTTGGTGAGCTAGTCCATGCCAATTATCACATTGAAATCATACATGGCTAGGACTAATAAGTCTATCTTCCCCTCTCACTCACCAATCACTAACTTGCAACCAAGACAACATCTAACACCTATCCCTTAACGGTGTAGATATGCCAACCACTGACTCCAACAATTCAGGACTTAATTCTATTAGCTTAACATATTGCTAATCAATAAAAGAATGAGTCGCACCGGGGTCGAATAAAGCATAAGCAGCATGGTCGTTTAAGCGAGTCCTCTGCTTGACCTCTTGTGATGGCATACACTATCCGTTGGGCTGAGGGTCTATTATGTCCACTTTGCAGTGTAATCTGCGGCGCTACACCCCTTATTTAACCCATCGGTGGTGGCGGTGGTAACTACTATTGTCCCCTTGGTCTTCTGGGACAATATCTGGCCAGGTGACCCTTTTGGCCACATTCAAAACAAGCGGCCATCCTTTGAGGACACGGGGCCGAACCATGTCGCCTTCCACGGAAGCGACATACACCATTCTGATTTGGCGTTGACGTGCCAATCCCACCCTTCCTATTGGGCGGAACATGGAATCTTCCTCTGGTCATGGGCTTCTTCCCATATTGATTCCCATCTCGATGTGAGCAAAACCTCGACCCAGATGAAGCAGCTTGCTCACTCATAATTTTCTCTATCAGCTGGGCTCAACTATATACTTCATTATAGTCCTTCAAGTCAAGCGACACCAGCGGATTCTTTAACTCCAGTCGTAGGCCATTCCTGAACCTTCGATCTTTATCTTTAGGATCCTTTATCAACCTTGGAGTGTATTGCAATAGCTCTGCGAACTTCGCTTCGTATTGGTCCACAGTCATCATCCCTTGGCGGAGGCGTTGAAATTCCTCCATCTTTTGTTCTCGGGCATTACCTTAAAAGTACTTGCCGTTGAAAGCTCTGAGGAAAGCGTTCAACACTGGGACCATGCCTTCTGGGAATACTGTGCCTCTGGTGGCGCCCTCCACCAGGTATTCACATTACCCTGTAGTTGGTAAACTACCAGGACAACATTTTCCTCCTCATTGCACCTCAGATGTGCGAAGGCCTTCTCCAGGTCTTGAATCCAAAGTGATGCAGTCTCTAGATCTCTAGCACCGGTGAACCTCGGTGGGTTCAGCTTTAAGAACTATTCTACCAACTTATGAATCGGTCTCTCTCTCTCTCTCTCTCTCTCTATGACTATGTTCCCAGGTGGAATCTCGGCAGGTACAGCAACAGCGATGGCCTCAGTGGCGGCGACAACGGCAGCTGTAGCGGTAACTTGAGCGGCGGCGACAGTGGCGGCAGCTTGATTCTGGGCCTGCTGCCCTATCAATGCTCCAATCGCTTTAAGCGCCTGCATGAACCCTTCGATCCTGGGATCATTAGAGGTTGCTACCCTAGCACCAATAAGAGCCCGTGCTACTCCACTAGCGCTAGCCTAGGTTGGCGCTCTACCACGACCTCCTTGGGTACCGATCCTCGTCGGCGTCCTACACAAATCGCAGGTCCAATGGTACGCTTTCTAGGAGTCCTCTGATCCTGATCACTCATGATGCAAGTTTTCTACCACTCCGGGCGGGGATGTCATGCCCCGATCCTTCGAGCGCGTGCCCCTCCCTCAGTTGTCAATTAATTTGTGACGTCCCAAGACGAATCACCGACCCATTCATTTTAATGCGCATGCAGAAGCGAATAATTAAATCCCCAAACAACACAAAGATGTGATAGAAAGCATGGCACAATTTTTTGATACTACCACACAACTTTATACATATCAGACTAAGTCATATACAATACTAGTTTATATATATACAAGTCTACAAAAGGTAGAGGGGCTACAGATCCTCTAAGCATTCAAACCCTCAACAAAAGACTCCGAGGTCTCTAGCTCCGGGGAACTCAGGTCTAATACTGCACCACTAGGAGGGTCAGCCGTACTCTTGCCAAAAGCAACCTCCAGCACCAACATAGGGATCTTAGATTCCGGTAAGGGACCTTTTTGGGTCCATTTCGCTCGCAACGATACCATGATCTGTACTGATGGGGTACCATCCGTGATAGACCCACATCAACCCAAACAATAGACCTTACGAGTTCGTAGACCCATTCCCTTTGGTCCCTATGAAGAGGAATGTAAGATACATGTTCGGTGACTTTCTTCAGCAGGCCAAAATGTTCGGAAGGAACCTCCATCTAAGGAGTTGAAAATGTTACCCACGACGAGGTGAGACAATGTCTCAGCAAGTCCATCCCTTAAACTTCAACTAGGAATGAAATATGCCCAAAAGCTACCTATGCACACACAAGTCAGAGGACTTACCTTTGCCTTAGTTCCTTCCTACAAGTCAGTACAGTTTGTATATTCAACCAATCATTTCGATTCAATTCACAACATCGATCAATCAATCCACTCAATTCCATACCACCAATACCATCTATAAAATTTGATCAATACAAGCACTGCTCACCCAAAATGAGAATAGATGGTATAGCTCACCAAAGCTGATCATAGATATATAATAATGCTCACTGAAGCTACTATATATCAATATTACTCACCGAAGCTGATAGATATCTATAATTGCTCATCGAAGCTGCTAGTTAATACTGCTTACCAAAGTTGATATATCAAAGCCCCCAGGCTGATATAATATACTGTTCTCATCCACTGAAAATTTACTGTCTTTATAATACCCAGTAAAAATAATCATGTGTGGGTACACGGTCAGCCTGAGCTTAAAACACAATATCTTTCTTTTAGAAAATCCATAATAGTCCATAAACACATTTTTGAGGTTGTAAACCAATGCCTGGTATTTTTTAATGAAATACCGAAAATACTCAATTTTGGGATAAATAACCAAAAATATAATTCTCACTAAATTTGCACAAATCAATGCTTAATTAAAAAAACCAATCATATCATTGCGATCAACACAAAATTTCGGTCACCAGCTATCCCGGTATAATTTTCGGAAAATAATAAATAATTAGATAAAAAAATAATTAAATAAATACATTTAAATACCATAAATGCAAACTTAAGCTGGAAAAGCCTAATTAAATATTGAAACGGGCTTGGACAATTTCCAAACCTATCTAGACAAATAATGCAACCTATCTAGTTGCTAATTAAACCGATCTAACCACATAACATGCATAAAACGAGTAATTAAATCACTAATCCGCTCTAACTAACCACCTAAACTTTAATTAGCATAAACTAAACAACCCTTAAGCATAATTAACTCCCTAAGCAGAGTTTAGTGAGTAAACTCACCGGTTTTGAAATTCGATGAGTCCACGACGTCGGCAAGGTGGAGACGGGTGACAAACTTCAAAGTGGCGACACCAAGCGAGGCTAGGAAAGGCTTGGAAATGGGCCTCAAAGCTTCAAAGCCCTTGCTGGCTTTTGGCTTCTGCACTTGGCCGGACAAGCTAAACCAGTAGCCGGTTCAACAAGATAGGACCGGCAAAGGTTGTAGTGACTTAGGCAGAGGTAGACGGTGGTTCCGGCGGCTAGGACGGCGACTCACGGTGGCTGGAGAAGCTAGACAGGGGCTCGGGATGGCAGGGAGCGACGGCCAAGGTCTGACAAGGGCGCGGGACAGCGCGACGGTTGCACGGGTTGGCATGCGGGGTGACAGCGAGCGGCGGGTGTGCGACGGCAGCAGGTAGCTTTGAGCAGCTCCAGGTAGCTGGTCAACGGCTAGGGGAGTTCCTCTGTGGTTTTGGAGCTTCAACTTGGATAGCAATGGAGAAAGCAAAGCTTGCTAAAGAAGAAAGGGGGCAGTTACTCTTGGAGGGACCCAACTTGGCCTCAAAGTCCTCCTCTCTATCTTCTTTGTCCCCTTGGCAAGGTCCCACCAGATGGGCTGGCTTCCTAAGCAATTTTTGTGCATCAAAACTCCCTAGAACAAGTCCCCAAGTGGTTCAAAAGTTGGGGGACCAAGGGGCCTACGAATTTGGGCACTAATTCTCCCAAATTGGATCAATTCTTCTCCAATTGGACTTAAATCGGTCCCTATAAATTCCACCAAGATTTCCTCAACCCAATTGACATTTTTCCTCACCCATAGAACCAACTTATATCCCAAAAACGTGATAAAAAATGGTTTTTCGAATTTTCCGGTCGAAAACGGCCTTATTTTGAATTTCCGCCAAAAATCTCAGTTTGTAGAAAAATCTTCGGAAGATGAGTCAACGGTCCTATAATAAATCATGACATGGTAGAGCTTTCAATTTTGAAATAGGGTTCAAATTAGCGGTTAATTTCAATCTGGCGCGATTTTAGCGTGACCTAACCTACTGGATAGCTTTTAAAATTTTTTGGTGCAATTGACCCGTGATCGATTTATTTCGAGTCACAATGTACATCTTTGACACATTGGCAATGCTTAGTTGTCGTGAAAATTTCGAGGTTTCAAATACGGACATAGGGTACCAAAACGATAGAAAAATCGGTCTAGTGCCGATTAACGAAAATTTTGCAATCTGGTGGAATCACCCACACTTTGATCACCTATCTCAGTCGAATCGACTTATCTCTGATATCTTATTGATTTTTAACTGTGCTGTAATGATCTCTGCAGATGAGCACGGTCAAGTAGTCGATTCCTAGTCGAATTATCAAGTTTATTGCGTTAAAATCCCTTAGTGGCTTCCCCATATAGTCTAGTTATTTCATGAGTGATTAGCTTAGAGAATAGCATTATAGGTGCATCGATGGAAGGCCTAATTCATTTAATTGAAAACAGGACTGAAATTTCAGGATGTCACATGAGCCCTAAGCTAGCCATGAAATTAAATGCATTCCATAGTTGGGACGTCCTTTTGTCTCAAAAGGCTTGTTTTCTCTTTCTTGACATTTCAAGCTCATCCTTGAAACATTACATGAACCGCTCATGCATGGAATCATGTCATTCATTAAAAATGCTTGTGATTTTGATTGGTGTGTGCCCATTGAATAAGTGACTTTTTAGCGGTTCACTCAATTGATTGATTGTTTGATAAATAAGGTTTGAGGGCTTGCCTTGTGTTTAATTCATGCCAATGCATGTGAATTTTAAATGTATGTTAGGTACGATGCTTGATAACGTGGGTAGATCTTGGGAATCACTTAGAACATCTTTTTAGGGACTTATAAGTGTTATTGGCAATGTGAGAATACAAATGAGCAATAATAGTTATAAGTTATAAAATGAATTGGGTAGATGTTTAGAGGGACCCACACATGAGTTGTGAAGGCCAACCCCGATGCCCTATATGTTTATTTGCTGTGATTGATATTGTATCCTCGATTGTCATTTGATCGTTCCTAGGCTTTTGATTGTTTTGTCTTGTCTGAGTGTTTCTTTCCATTGTATGTACCTAGCTTAGATTTAGGTTAGGATTAGATTATGCCCTTGGAGGTTGAAGCTCACCAAGACATGAAGATGGCAAAGATCAATGTCCATTCCAATCTTATTTTTGTTCCATTCGTTCTCGACATATGTCTCGGCTTTCCTCATTTGTATAAACACCTAACGAGGTGCGGGTTTCATTTCTTGCATCTTATTTTCATTTGTTAATTAGGATTGCATGTTATATTTATTGGTTTTCTGTATTGCTCACTTGATTGTTTACATATCATCTTGTTCTTTAAATTGAATTGTATGCTTTCTTTTATCTTTCTTATATATAGAATTACACGAAAATGACTATTCATGCATGATCACTTAGTTTAGGTTCAATGATCTCGAAAAAGTAAAAAGAAATGCATGGACACCTTAGGTAACACGACATACTATTAAGTATCATAAGGGCGCTAATAAAAATATTAGCATAACCCAATTTCCCAAACCTAGATATCTAGTTGCATAGAAATTGAGGGACAACTCCCCACCCTTGATTGGGTTTTCTAGCCAACTCCCAAATAATGAGGCTAGTGGTGACTCCCATATTTATTATGTTGCTTTAAACATATTAGATCACTTAATTAACCTATCACGAGAGGCATAAGTCTCAATTAGGGGTGAGCATCGGTCTAGGGTCAACCTTGGACCGACCCTGGACCGGCCTAACCCTGCCAGTCCTGGTTTGATTCTTAGGGAGATTGGGTTGGTCCTTGGTCCTGGGATTCCTAGACCAGCACTGTGCGGGTTGGTCCTCAGTCCTAGGAGTTTAGGGTCAATCCAACCCAGACCAACCCTGATTCTATATATATTATATATCTAATATATTATTTATATATTTTTTTATATAGAGAAAACCCTAAAATAAACGGTGTCAACAATATTAAATAGCTCATTAGTAAGGAGTTCAAGTAATTTTACACTATTTTTTAATAACTTAGATCTTTTAATGTCTTTTACGGCGTCAAAAGTCATAATTTACAAATGAGAAATATGTTTTTGAGAGGAGTCCTCACGGTGTTCAAAATGGCATAAATAACTCCTCACAGCATCCTCCTCTAATACTCGTTCTTCTCTGTCCTATTTGTCATCTTAGTCTTTAATTTGCCAAAATCGAAATAAATAACTTCTTCGCTTGCCACTTAACACTTGCCTCACTTGCTTTGGGTCACTCATGCCTTTCGCCTGACTTGTTGCTCCCTGCTCGATGCTCGACGCTCACCCCACTTGACACTTGTCGCTCACCTCTCTTAGCTGACCTCGCTCGTCATTGAGCCCATAGGGTCAGTCCGATCCTCGCTCACCTTTTCAGGGAGTATAAAAAATGAAACAAAAAATTATTGATTGGTTTTAAGTTGACCCTAGAATCGGACCAAAGCCATTTGGTTGGTCCGGTTCTCGATTGTCTTTTAAGATAGTACAAAAAATGAAATAAATAAATTACCGGTTGGTCCCGGGTTGGCCCTGGAACCAGACCAAACTCATTGGATTAGTCTGGTCCTCGGTCCTAAGAATTGAGGACTAGTATTGTACGGGTTGGTCCTAGGGTTAGGGGGTGGGCCAACCCAACCTAGACCATGCTCACCCCTAGTCTCAATGGGGCTCACCATGATTTAGCATAGTTGATACGGTAGTGCCCCAAAGGATTAAGTGATGGCATTCTCATGGGTGAAGTGTACTATTGAAAGGGTTATCATGGAAAAGATACCCCAAAATCCAATATTTACACTTGACCTCCTCTCTCAAGGTGTGTAGGTGTGGATTGCGATACTCTACTATCACATGGGATACGAGCTTGGGAGAGTTTGTGACCATGATTGAGTGAATTCACAAATGATTCACTCGGAAGGTGAAGTGATGACGCCTTCGTGGATGAGAACCATGAAGGAGCACTCGTGGTCAAGTACCCCTCAATCCGACTATTTTCCTAAGGCCGGGTCATGACAACCGTGTTTTCATCTGAAAGAATTGCAAAAGAATAAAAGTCACTGCCTAGTTAGAGGGATTCATTTGGTAGAAGTATAACACAAGTGTCAAAACATGGTACGGGGTGATACTTAAGTGCCAAAAGTTCTAAAAGGTATACTTAAGTGACACTTTCTTCCAAAAATGGGACATTTAAGTGCCAACTCCAGTGAAGGGTATCGGAAATTTGACCCAGCTAATTGTTTTTTTAATACAAGTCACTTTAGTGGCTCACAAGAAAGCTAAGTTAACAAAGAAGAGCCAAAACAACTTCATTTGTCTCTTATTTGAATTTTGATATAAATATTAATTAAATTAAACTCAAAACTAAAGATTGCATAATGTGTTCGTGGAGGGCAGTGCAAGCTCTCGTTGTCACCTTCCCACCATTGCCAAGGTCTTGCGACCCCGGGTGACCGACAGTTAGGGTGAGGGTTTGTGACACCCCTAAACGGCCCCCGATCCGATTAGGGTCGCCACAGTTCGCTTACCATTCACTTTTCCTAATAACATGTCACTCTGATACCATTTCAATTGCAGCGGGTCCATACAACCTAGGGGTTTACATCTTTTAGATCGGTCCCTTGCGCAATTTATATACGGAAGCACATCCAACATCTCCCTTCCCTATATTCAGAAAACGATGCACACCTACTAAACATCTTATATAAGTTAAAGCCGAACACGCTTATTTACATAAAGCAGATGGACATCTTTAGTCGGTACATCGAAATGCCAATGTTTCTATACTCGGCTATACTTCAAAAGATGACCGACATCTTCTCCAACAGTTGAATACTTAAAATCCATCGATCAGTGTCGGCGTCCAAAAGTTCCTCCCTTTGCTATCCTCCTCCTCGAAATCATATCCAACCACTTGATTCATCTACTGGTAGAAGTGGCAGCAGAGGTATCTTATCTAGTCTGAAATGTTATTCCCCAAAAGGGGTGAGTACAGCCACTCAGCAGGTAAATGACCAATAAACCACTCAATGCATCATGCCCCACAATCATCACAATCATAGCATCACAAGTCATTAAAGCATTCATACACAATTTACCTTGATATCATGCACATGTCATCATATCTCATGTACATGCATCATCATATAGTCAACACCATCATGTTATACAATCACCATCATCATGTCACATGTACCATCATGCCATAGGTGCACATACATCCATGCACTTACCATCATCATGTCACACATACCATCATGCCATAGGTGCACATACATCCATGCACTTACCTTCATGCATCCATGCATATATCACCATGCCATATGTGCACATACCACCATGATTCATATCATCCATGCTATCAAGCATACATCACCATGAGATCCATTCATGCATTCATGATCACATTTTCAATATCAAATAGCTTCAATTTATTTTCATAAGCTGATCATGCATCATGCCATATGCATACACCCATGCACATGATTTATTTTCAATTATTATCTTTCACAAGGATCTCATCAGTTTTTCTTTCCAGGGACCAATGTTTGCATCCCACAATTCATCGCTCGCATCCAACCAGACATCGCGAGTAACCTCCGGGCATGTATTCAAAATACAACCGAGCATCCGGCCCCCCACATTCCGGGCATCTCGCATCCCAACTAGCATCACGAGGCATCCCTCTGGGCACAAACCTCCAGGGCTTCCGGCATTTACACTCCCTGGCCGGGCATCTCGCATCCCAACTAGCATCGCGAGGCATCCCCCTGGGCACAAACCTCCGGGGCTTCCGGAATTACGTACCAACATACCACTAGGATTCCCCCCTCCTCTAGAATTACGTACTGTATACCACCGGGCATCCCGACACTCCCGGGGAAATCTCCGGGGCTCGCCATGAAAATGGTTTCCCCTACCCTCGGGAATTACGTACCGACATACCACCAGGCCTCCCCTGGAATTACGTACCATATACCATCGGGCATCCCGACACTCCTGGGGCATCGTCGGCTCACACCTCCGACGGTCTTCTCATCACCACGATGCATATTCTCATACATCTCATTTTCAATTTCACATTCACAATTATGGCTCAATTTTCAACATGGCATGTGATGTGATGGCAATCAAGATCATATTCATCATTGAATTCATACATGCATCTCAATTCATTATCATACATGCATCAAGACACCATCATTCATAACAATACAATTCATGGAGTCCATGCAATTTAAAATGGTCCATATTTCATGCCTTTCCAAAGTTTACAAAATTCCAGCATGTACCATTTTTAGAAAATATTTAAATTAAATACCCATAAGATTCTCAAAAATCATGAAATCAAGGCATGTGATAGACAAGACAATAAGATAATAATTTCATAAAAACACATGCCCAATAGAGTTCCACACAAAAGATATAATTCACAAAAATACAGCATGCAATTTCGGATAGAAACAGAATGTGCAGATTTCGAAATAATTCGATTAAAATACCCGAACGACCTCAGAAAATTATGAAATTTTACCAGATTATATTTAAGACACTAAAGTAGATTTTTCATGCATACTTCTAGGCCAGATTCGTTTTAGATCATTTTCTATAGTCGTACGAAGTTTCTGGTTCTAGCACCGAAACGTCCAGTGTAGGTGTCTCCGAAATATCGAGTTTTCACCCCTTTATTCTTCTTCGTTTCCTCTGAAATTTGGATATGTTTTACTTAAAGATGTCTCCTAAAACTTTCATCAAGGAATATAAGTCAAATTTCCAAATAATAGTCACCATATGGGTCCGTGAAGTCTCGGGTGTCCTGTACCGCGTCTCCAGATTTACCGTCTTCAAGAGTAAGTCCATTCACTAGGCTAAACTTTCTCATTTTACTTCATATTTTAGTATGTTAGTCTTTATAATGTTATATACAAGTTTCATGAAGAAGTCGAAGAGAGATTCTTGGTAAAAATCGACATGCAACCCACAAAACTACCTAAAGGTCAGTAAAACAGTTCCAGATCTAGTGTCTTCGTAGGATGAGGGTTTGACCCCTTAAATCTCCACAATTTTGTCCCAAATTTTATTATAATGTAGTTTAAGATGTTTGATACAACTTTCATGAAGGAATGAAAATCAAAATCCAACTCGAAAAATGCATGCAAGCCTCCAAAAGTTTCTGGGTCAGGCGGTATTCACGAAATCAGCAAGCATACTCAAGAACAAGTCACATTCTAGCTTCGGTTTTGCCTACCCTAACATCCGAAATCTACCACCAACAAATCACACATGCAAGACACACATGCAAGAGTGGAAACTGATCCCAACTTGCCTCTAAGATCAAGCGGACGACGGCACACGGACGGCGAACGGGCGGCGACGGCTCCTTCTCCTCCTCTCTTGGCTTCCCCTTCTCTCTCGCCACTCCCTTTCTCTCTCGCAATTCTCTCTCTCTCTTTGGCTTGGCCGAAAGCCCCCAACCGGCCACTCTCTCCTCCTTTTATTTCCCCTAAACTTAATCATTTCAGCTGCATGTGGCCGCCCAAGATGGCCAATGGGGGCAGCCACACCTTGCGCAACCTCCATGCCACTTGGCAGCTCGGAGGAAACACATGGCCTCCTTCATGCAAGATGGGCCTCATTCTCGGCTGGGCTTTGGGCCAGCAATGGGCCGGCGATTGCTCCTCCTCCTTTGGGCTCCGCAACTAGGCCCAAATGGCCGAAAATGGGGTGAGGTCATGGGTTGGGCTGGTTTTAAGCTAATACTTTGGCCCATATCTCATTCTAATAATCCTCCTCAAACCTAAATTTTATAAACACCTAATTGAAATTTATAAATCACAAAACTTTGTGACCTATCTTAATAAATTCCAATCCATAATCCCACATGGCCAAAACTAGAATTTTTTTATCAAATAATTATTCGCTAAGAGCTTGGCCAAAGTCTAAATGCAATACATTAATTTGAGCACCCCTAATGACTGGCAAGGAATTCTAGGATGCCACAGGGTTGCAGCCCTCTCCTAGATCTGGTGAGATTTGCCGGCCCTCGCCCAATCAAGCTAAGGGTTGTTGCTAGTTGAGGGGTCACCCTTGCCATTAGTTAACAGGGGTCACCGAGTTGTCACCCCCTGGCCAAGGCAACGCGACCTCGGCCGACTCTCCCTCCACCATCGTTGACCCTTCCCAGCAACATTAGGAAACCGGCGATGAGGGCTTGCACAACTCTTGCAAAACATGTTATGCAATCTTTTATTTATTTATTTGGTTTTAAATTAATTTTATTAATACTTATATTTAAATTCAAATTTGAGGCAAAACGACATTGTTTTTAGCTTTCTAACCACATCGGCGTGCAAAATGATATCATTTTGTATTTGTCTTGTCGGAAAATACACTACATTAGCATTTTGGTCGGAATTTCTCACCGTTGGCACTTAAATGATCCATTTTTCTCCAGTTCTTACACTTAAGTATCCCTTTCTAAACTTTTGATATTAAAGTGTCCCCTCATGCCAAGTTTCAAGACTTAAGGTGTGTGGCACTTGATGTCATTTTATATTTGGGCATATTTTTTCCACGGCACTTGATGTCATTTTATATTTGGGCATATTTTTTCCACAAGGACTTTGACTGCAAATTTATATGGCATCTTTTCTGAACAATTTCTTCAATGTACGGCTTGAATGCTAATGGAATCCACCAACGAGGTAATCTCTAAGAAATTTATATAAGCTACATCACATCAACTTTTTGACAACTGATCATTCATATCAACATCAACCCTAAATCGAAGGCATGATTGTTGTAGGAAATACAAGTGAAGATTCATGCTTATGAAGCTTCGAGGTGAAGTCAACAGGAAATTTAAGCTCTATTCATTTCACGAAAAATGTGGCATTTCTAAAAATATTTTTTAGAAAGCCATTTTCTAGGAAAACGATAATATTTTCCATTGTTTGGCCGAAACCTAAAAATGAACTAGAAAATAATTTCTGCCTTTTAGGGGTGGAAAATTAGATTTGATTTTCCTCCGTGCACTCCTTTTAATAAATTATCTTATTTTCTTTTTCTTTTTCCTTTTCTTTTTAAAAATAAATCAAAACTTTAACTATTATATTTTTTTTTCTTTGTATTTTTTAGTTTTTTATTTTCCTCCTTCTTCAGCCTCTCTCTCTCTCTCTCTCTCTCTCTCTTGACCACAAAGGTCATGACCTCCTAAATATCCATAATGTCTAAAAGTAGATAAACATAGCAAGAAATGTGAGTGCAAAACTAGAACTAATGTTTTGATTTAGGGGTAAAATTCTATTGATATCCATCTTTAGTTTACTTACAAATGAAAGCCTTCAAGTGAAAATTTTGGTGTTGACAATTGGGATAGTAAATGAAGCATTAGAAACATTTCTTATATATATATATATCAAATTAATTTTAATTTTTCAAAAACTATTATAAGAATCATTTAACATGCATTGGTATCTTTTCATATATCATTACCATAGCTTTGGATATGTTGTCATGTAAAGATATACAAACAAAAAACGGCACCACAGTTGTCCAAGAAGTTGATAGTTGGGAATAGTGAATACTCCATTAAATAGAACTTTTTATAGAACATAAAATTATTAGGCGAACTTACCACACTTTCTTCTTGGCTGTGTTTTCACTTGTATAAATTGCAAAAGAACAAAAGTCACTGCCCAGTCAGAGGGATATTATTTGATAGAAGTGCAATGCAAGTGTCAAAACTTAGCACAACGGACACTTAAGTGCCAAAAGTTCCAAAAGGTATACTAAAGTGCCATTTTCTTTTTAAAAAATGAGACATTTAAGTGCCAACTCCGGCGATAGGTGTCAAAAATCCAACGCAACTTATATTTAATAATATATGTCGCTTAGGTGGCTCTCCGAAAAGCTGAGTCAACAAAGAAAAGTCAAAATAATGTCGTTTTGCCTCTTATTTGAATTTTAATATAAATATTAATTAAATTAAACTTAAATCTAAATTTAGAAAAAAAGAAGTTTGTAGAATGCGTTCGAGAAGGGCTGTGTAAGCCTTTGCCGTCGCTCCACATTGTCGCTTGGGTTTGACAACTCTGACTGACCGGCAAAGTGGGGACCCGGAACCACTTTGGCATTTTGGGCAGAATTTCTCGCTATTGGCACTTATGTAATCCAATGGCAAGAAATTCCGAAATGTCAGAGGGATTTAATTTGGCAAAAGTACAGCACAAGTGCCAAAACTTAGTATAGCGGGACACTTAAGTGCCAAATGTTCCGAAATGTACAATTAAGTGTCACTTTCTTTGAGAACTGAGACATTTAAGTGTCAACTCCATAGAAGGGTGCCAAAAATCTGATGCAACTTATTTTTAATAGGGATAAGTGTATTGAAAGTCCTAAAATTTGTCATGAAAATGTAATTAAGTCCTAAAAATTTCAAAAAGTGCAATTAAGTCCTAAAACTTTCAAAAGTGCAATAAGTCCTAAAACTTGTCAAAATGTTTCAATCTAAGTCCTTCCATTGATTGCAATTTTTGAAAGTTTTAGAACTCGATTGCACTTTCGAGACAAGTTTTAGGACTTTATTGAACAGTTTGAAAGTTTTAGGACTTTATTGAACAGTTTGAAAGTTTTAGGACTTGATTGAATTTTCGTGACAAGTTTTAGGACTTGAAAGTTTTAGGACTCAATTGCATTTTCATGATAAGTTTTAGGACTTTTAATGTACTTATTTCTTTTTAATAATTTAAGTCACCTATGTGGCTCGACGGAAAGTTGAGTCAACAAAGAAGAGCCAAAACAATGTCGTTTTGCCTCTTATTAAATTTAATATAAATATTAATTAAATTTAACTTAAAACTAAATTAAAAAAAAAAAAAAAGATTGCATAATGCGTTCGGGAGGGCTGTGCAAGCCGCCGCTGCCACCTCCCCATCGTCATCAAGGCCCGGTGATCGTAGGCGATCGTGACGAGGGCATACAAGCCCTTGCCTAGATCTAGGGCGAGGGTCGTGGCCCTCCCTTAGATCCGGCGAGAATTGCCGATCCTCGCACAGCCGAGCCAAGGGTCACCATTGGTTGAGGGATCGCCTTCATCATTGGTTTGCTAGGGTCTCCAAGTCGCTAGACCCTAGCCAGGGCCCGGTGACCCTCGCTGATCTTGCCTCTACCGCCCTTCTTGGTAATAGTGGGGAGGCGGTAATGAGGGCTTGCAAAGCCCTTGCCAAACACGTTTTGCAATCTTTTTTTTGTGTTAAATTTAATTTAATTAATATTTATATTAAAATTTAAATCTGCGACAAACTAATGTCGTTTTCAGCTTTTCTAACCACATTAACATGCAAAACGATATCGCTTTTGCACTTGTCTCACCGAAAAAATGCCATGTTGGCATTTTGATCGGTATTTCTCGCCCTTGACACTTATTTTTCTCCAATTTTCACATTTAAGTGTACTTTTCGAAACTTTTGATACTTAAATGTCTTCCCATGCTAACTTTTGGCACTTGGGGCATGCAACACTTGATATCATTTTATATCTAGTCATATTTTTTCCACAAGGACTTTGACTACAAATTTATATGGCATCTTTTCTGAGCAATTTCTTCAATGTACTACTTGAATGCTAATGGAATCCACCAACGAGGTAACCTTTAGGAAATTTATTTTACCTACATCACATATCCGTGTTGACAATCGGTCATTCACATCAACATCAACCCTAAATAGAAGGCATGGTTGTTGGACGAAATATAAGTGAAGATTCATTTTTATGAAGTGCGAGGTTAAGTCAACCGAAAGTTTAGATTTCGTTCATTTCGCAGAAAATAGAGCATTTTTGGAAAATAAATTTCAAGAAGCCATTTTTCAGGAAAATGATAATATTTTCCAGTAAACCTAAAAATGAATTAGAAAATATTTTCCCGCGTTTTTAGTATGGAAAATTCGATTTGATTTTCCTCCACACATTCCTTTTAATATTTTTTAAAAATAATTCAAAATTTTAACTATTTTTTTTTTAATTTTTTTTTAAATTTTTTTCTTTTCATCCTCTTCTTCTTTGATTGGTTGCTGGCCATGGTGACGGCCTGTGATTGGTCAAAGGTGAGGCAAGCTCGACCTTGCTCGAGGCCAGCCAGATTCCAAGGAGCCTCGAGTTTGCTGGCCTTGAAAAGGCTAGCCAATCTGGCGAGGCCTAAGGCCAGCGAGCTCGAGCTTGTGGTGAGGCACATGCTTGCTGATCAGAGTGAAACTCAAGCTTGTCAATCTGGAGATATGCACCGCTACTGCTACTATGAAATTATAGGTCGTCCTTTCTTTATGATGACAGAAAATTGCTATTGAAGTTTCAAGTGATAACGAACTTGTGCACATTATTCTCCAATATTTCTTTCTTTCCAGTTGTTATAAAAAACAGTTCTGACCTAATGTAAAATGATGAATGGCCAAAATTTTTAGTCTAGATTGACTAAGAAGTCATGTCACCTGCTACACTATAGTCAAGTGTGAATCCATAAATCACATCTTTTACCATTTAGAGAATTTTCCATGTGAGATATAGATTATATAGACCAAGTTCATCTGGACCATTTAACATCGTTGTGAGACACACATAATTAATGATTCAAGTCAGTGCTCTAAATGATCTTTATAACATGCAGTATTCTTGCACATTATCATATATCGTTGTCTTTAATTATAATTTATTATCGTACGTATCTACTCAATTCGCTGCAATGGCAAGTCATCAGATTCACCCCCACATGCACGTTAGAGAACAGCAAGAAATTTCTATTCTCCTCCCTTGAAACAGAGAACTTTAATATTTGAAACATGTGTGTTATTAAGTTGGATTTTGAGTGATGGTGATAGTAACGAGCTATATGCCAAATGCAACTCTTACAAGAAAGAAAGAAGAACCTTGTTGATCTGAAAACTGGAAACTTTGAGAAAAAGAACGAGCCATATGCCTCGATCAACTCCGACAACTTTAATCCTGGGACTTTAGAAATTTTTGCTGAAAAGGAAACTAAGACGGCTTTGGCGTCGTCCAATGTTTATTTTCATGGCTTATTGCCAACATAAGATATTTTCTAGCCCCCCAAGTTCCATATTATAATGGCCAAAAAAAATATTTCCCTTAAGGAATATATTATTTTCTTTATTCACAAAAACGAAAGGAGGCCTTAACATTTTTAAATGTCCTTTTTCTCTGATTGCTGGCCACCTGAAAGAGACTCTTTCCAAGTCATGCCTTGTAAGGCCCGTCAAACGATCAAGAGGTCATATTTTCAAAATTGTACCTGAGAACTTCCACATGATAACTCCAGCATTTTTTTGTTTTTTTTGTTTTGGGGTCTCGAAAGTTACTCACGCATTTCAGGGTCCCATCTCTTCATGCCAAAAGGTACATTTTTGAAAATATGATTTCTTGATCGTTTGACGGGCCTTGCAAGGCATGACTTGGAAAGAGTCTCTTTTAGGTGGCCAGCAACCAGAGAAAAAGGACATTTAAAAATTTTAAGACCTCCCTTCTTTTTTGTGAATAAAGAAAATAATATATTCCTTAAGGAAAATGTTTTTTGGCCATTATAAATGGAAGTTCTCAGGTACATGTTTAAACAACAATGGCATCCTACTTCTACATTGGCTTCGTGCCTACACTCTTGTGTGCACTCTTTGTCATTCAACCCTTGGAATTCGGTCATACCAAAGCCTCAACAAATGTAAGCTGCATTGGCGCTGAGAGGGAAGCTCTTTTGAAGTTCAAGCAAGATCTCACTGACCCTTCAAGACGTCTAGGGTCGTGGACCGGTGAGGGTTGTTGTGAGTGGGAAGGAGTCGAATGTAGCAATAAGACCAGTCATGTTTTGAAGCTCGATCTTCGTAATTCCTGTGATGATCAAGAGAGTTGCAGTTTGGGAGGTATGATACATCCTGCTCTAAATGAACTGAAGTTTTTGACATATCTAGACCTCAGCTTCAATGATTTCATAACCCATAAAACCCAAAAGTTCTTAACTTCTCTTCATAAGTTGGAGTATATCAACCTCTCACATGCAGGCCATGGACATATTTCCAATCAACTTAGTAACCTTTCCAGCTTAAGATACTTGGATCTTAGGGGGTGGAGCTGGTGGGAGCCCTCTTTAAGACCAGAGAACCTTCGATCGCTACCCACATTTTCTAAGTTGAAGTACTTGGACCTCTCTTTCACATCCCTTATCAACTCCAAGGAATGGTTAAGTCCTATAAACATGCTTTCCTCCTTGGAATTTTTACTATTGGAGAATTGTGATTTGGAAGATGCTTCTGCTTCTCTGCTTGTCAATTTCACTTCTCTTAGATTCCTTGATTTGAGTCAAAACTCCATGAATTCATCTATTCCTCATTGGTTTCAAAACCTTAGCAAACTTGAATATCTTGATTTAAGTCAAAATGATCTCCAAGGCATGTTCCCCAATGTCATCCTTGAAAATAGTCGATGGCTTAAATCCCTTGATGTCTCTTCAAATAGGATGGAAGGTGAAGTTGTGAAAAACTCAAGCATTTTCTGCAATCTGCATGCACTCAATTTGAATTCTAACAAATTTAGTGGGGGAATTTTCAACACCAAAGATGGTGCTTTCATTTGTGAACGAAGTGGCCTGAATACTATCGATGTTTCCAATAACAATATTAGTGGTCACCTACCCAATCAATTTGGGAATTTCAAAGATCTCAAATTCCTTGATCTTTCACATAACTCGATTTCTGGTCCTATTCCCACTACTATGGGCCACCTGTCATCTTTGAGAATGTTGTACCTCTCTTTTAACAAATTGAGTGGGAACATTCCAGAAAGTATTGGGCAATTATTCAATCTAGAGGTGATGGACATTGGTAATAATCAATTGGATGGAATTGTCAGGGAACTTCACTTTGCAAATCTCTCCAAATTGACCAAGTTGAAATTTTATTCGAACGAGCTTGTTATAAATGTTAGTGCATCTTGGGTCCCTCCTTTCCAAATTCAAGAGATTCTCATGTCAAGTTGCAAGTTGGGACCAGAATTCCCAAACTGGCTTCAAACACAGAGAAACATCTCGGCATTAGATATGTCAAATGCTAGCATCTCAGATGAAGTTCCCATTTGGTTACCTGACATTCTATCTAACATTAAACGGTTGGATCTCTCAAACAATATGCTCAGAGGAAACGTCTCTCGAATTATTGGAAAAAAGATGTCCCTGTTAGAGCAAGTATCACTTTCTGGAAATAACCTTAGTGGTGAAATTCCAAATTCAATGTGCATGTCTGATGAGTTGTCTTTTCTTGATCTCTCTAAGAACCAACTATCTGGGAGACTTCCGCAATGTTGGAGGAAGTCACAGGCTATTGAATGGATTGCATTGGCAGAGAACAAGTTAAATGGTCATATTCCAGACTCTCTTTGTCATTTGGAGCAATTAGAAGTTCTAGACCTACATGAAAATGGCTTGATTGGAGTGCTTCCAAAATGTTTACTAAAACTTGATTTGGTAATCCTCGATCTTAGTGACAATCAATTCACCGGTAGAATTCCTCTATTTGGTAATCCTAGAACATTTGAGATAATCGATCTTGGGAGGAATTACTTCACCGGTGACATTCCTTTGCAGCTATGCCATCTTGCTAATCTCCAGTATTTAAGCCTAAAGCAAAACAAACTTTCCGGAGGCATTCCTCATTGTTTCAACAACTTTTCGCGAATGTGGGCTGATTCTTCTTTGTATTTCAGATCCATAAAGGGGTTTTCCATGATGGTTGATATGAAAGGAACAAGTAGAGAATTCACTAGCACACTCTCTTATTTATTTTCCATTGACCTTTCAAGCAATGCATTAGACGGAGAAATACCGGAAGGGTTGACGATGCTTGTTCGACTTCAGAATTTGAATCTATCTCAAAATAAGCTGATTGGAAAAATCCCTTTAGATATTGGCAACTTGAGGGGTTTAGAGTCACTAGATTTATCCAATAACATGCTATCAGGGGAAATCCCTCCTAGCATATCCAATCTAGACTTTCTAAGTCATTTGGATCTTTCCTTCAACAATTTATCTGGTCGGGTTCCATCAGGTAATCATCTAAGCACTTTGGACAATCAATCTAGTTATCGCGGCAACGATGGACTTTGCGGAACTCCTCTTTTGAAAGATTGTCCCATAGATGGCCATGATGACACGGGCAGAGAAGACAATCACAATTCGAGTGAAGATGAGTCTAATCAAGGAGACTCTGTTTTTATTTGGTTTTACTCAGGATTGGGATCAGGTTTCATGGTGGCATTGATGGGATTCTGCATCATATTACATTTCAAACAATCTTGGAGGATCTCCTATATTTGGGTATTGGATAGGATAATCAAGAAATTGTTGATTGCGAGGATGACTACCATGCTTTGGTTCAAGAGAGCTTTTCAATTTTGATTACACAAATATGCAGTTTTTTAGTAAGTAAAATCACCTATGTTCGTTTCATCTTACTCATTTATTTTGTTGATAGACATTGCTAATTAATTCTTGCATTGGCTCTCACATTTGTGGGTCACAGGTGACACCTTGCATGAAAGTACAAATTGGCTTATTAAATACCGGAGACGTGCCCCTGCAGCTGCTTTGAAATTGGCACTCTTTTTCTTCATGATGGAAGATTGCTATTGAAGTTTCAAGTGATAATTAGGTTGTGCTCACTGTTCTCCAACATTTCTCACTGTCTTTCCATTTAGATATAAAAACAAATAAAATCTCTTGCTTTTCTCCTATTAACTAAGACGTATACCTCGTAATGTAAATTGAGCCGAGAATGTGAGTCCGACCCCGTTTGTATGAGTCTACGGTTCCCTAGGGTAAAAATTACACTATTTCGTGCTAATAACATGTGAAATGTGTCGATAGCTATCAAAACATGTCAGCAACAAAATTTGTCCGGCAATACGCTTCGCGAAAGAATAAATAGTTACTAGATTCTCTCAAATTACCACGAAAGAATGTCATAACTTGGATCTCATCCAAGAAACAAAATAAATATCCTAAATTTTTTCGACCCCTCTCTACCTCCCACCTCTGGTACTGCGAACCTCAAGTCGTGCCTCCATCACATACCCATGCTCATGTCCTCATCGTCATCTACGTCCCAATCGTTGTTTCTCGTCACAAGTCTCTCTCTCTCTCTCTCTCTCTCTCTCTCTCTCTCTCTCTCTCTCTCTCTCTCTATCTCTCTACCTTGACCCCAAAGGTCATGACCGCCTAAAAGTAGAGAAATATAGCAAAACTGTGAGCACGGAACTAGACAGAACTGATGTTCTGATTTAGGGGTCCAATTCTGTCGATATCGACAAATTCAATCCCTAGTTTTGTTATGAATAAAAGACTTCAAGCGAAAATTTTTCTGTTAACAATTTAGATAATAAATTAAGTATTAGAAGCATTTCTTATATATATCAAATTATTTTTTATTTTTCAAAAAAATTATCAGAATGATTTAACATGCATTAGTATTTTTATCAGATGTTATTATCATAGCTTTGGATATGTTGTCACGTAAAGATATATAAACATAAAACAGCAACATAATTGTCCAAGAAATTGATAATTGTGAATCATGAGTACTTCCATTAAAATAAACTCTTTATAGAATATAAAATTATTAGGCGAACTTACCACACTTTCTTCTTGGCCGAGTTTTCACCTGTATGAATTGCAAAAGAACAAAAGTCGCCATCGAAGCAAAGGTATATCATTTTATTCTGATCATATTTTTCCACAAGGACTTTGAACATTTGTATGGCATATTAGCTGAACAATTTCTTCAATGTACAGCTAGGATGCTAATGGAACCCACCAACGAAGTAATCTTTAAGAAATTCGTTTCAGCTACATCAAATATTCTTGTTGACAACCGACCATTCATATCAACATCAGCCCTAAATAGAAGACATGGTTGTTGTTCGAAATACAAGTGAAGATTCATGCTTATGAAGCGCGTAGACAAGTGGACAGGAAGTTTAATGTTGTCTCCTTTCATTATCAAAGTTAATAAGAAGTTTAATGTTGTTTCCTTTCATTATCCTGGAAGAAGGTCGGAAATCCCACGCGTCTTTAAGTTTTTGAAGAAGACTTTTATTTCCTTTTCCTATTACTCATGGCACACGACACTTTCTCTCCGTCGGTGAAAATAGATAGGCATGCTAAAATGATGTTAACGAATATGATGATCTTCAAAACGATAAAAACATTAGACAATTGGAGACTTATGTTGGAGAAATCTTCTTGAAGTATTTTGAAGTTGACAAATCGTTTCTATCAGTCTAGTCTGAAGGCTTGCGGACTCTGCTATTTAAAGTTTGAAGACCTTGGGACAGCCAGACTCAAGACTCAAAGTCTATCTTCATTGATAGTCTCTAATCCGTTGAAGAAAGGTTATCCAGAACTTGATGTTTCGTTGAGGATTTAACCTTATCAACTGGAGAAGATCTCATGGCTGGAGAAGACATAAACGGAGTCCTTTGATTGATCGAAGATTGTTTTGATAATTGAAGATCCGGTGATTGCCTAAATATTATTGGAAGGTTTTGCTTATGGAAACCGAGATCCTGATTGTATGGGCGAACAGGATTGATGGGCTATCAACACATTCCATTTATAGCTTGGACAAACTTCCTAATTGATTCCGTCCAACGGGTAGATTGGAGGAATTCCTTTGGTAAGTGCCAACGGGTATGATGGCATAAAGGAGTATATAAGGAAGACTGTCTTAGTTGTTCAAGGTGTGCGCGATAGAAGAATTCCAAAGTCTGAAGCTCCTTTTTGTTTAGACAAATCCTTTGAGCGAATACTTGTATACGAAAGAGAGAGTCTATATTTGTGAGAAATCTTGAGGAGGTGTGGTAGAACATCTACACTTTGTGGAATCAAGGCAAAGCTGTGCTGTAATCTCTCTCTTGTTCATAGTGGAATCCAGCCAATAGGCTGTCAGTGAAGAAGAGTGGACGTAGGCTTGATATAAGCCGAACCACTATAAACCGCGTGTTCAATTTTCTCTTCTCTTAGTCTTACTTTGATTATCGTTTCATCCAACTGTCTAGTATTGTGCAATTGCTTGAGAAAAAATTCTTTATATACCTATTCACCCCCCTCTAGGTACTCATACTAGCAATATCAATTGGTATCATAGCCTGTGTACTTACTTTATTTGAAGTGTTTTACTTCATAGTAAAAGATCCATGGCTAGTATGCTAGCACCGGGGCTAATGGAAGGGCAAAGCAATACCAGACCACCCTACTTTGATGGAAAGGATTACAACATCTGGAAGAACAAGATGAAAGCTTTCCTTCGATCAAAGGATCCTCTGGAATGGGACGTTGTAGAAAAAGGAATTACTCCTACCACTACATCAGTCTCTGAAAGAGGAAAAGAAACTGATGAAACCAGCGGAATGTCTCAGGAAGAAATAATCAAGAGACAAACACTCGATGCAAAAGCAATTTACTCCTTATATTGTGCTTTATCACCAACTGAATATAATAGAATATCTTCTTGTGGTACAGCAAAAGAAGTTTGGGACAGATTGCATATCACCTATGAAGGAACATATCGAGTGAAGGAAACTAGAATCAACATTCTTCTCGGTCAATACGAAGCCTTCAGAATGAAACCAGGAGAATCTATATCTGACATGTTTAGTCATTTTACAGATATTGTGAATGGTCTTGAAAATCAAGGTCAACCAACTTATGATCCCATGAAGGTAAACAAGCTGCGCGTGGACTCTCCAGGATTGGAATCACATAAAGACTTCGATAAGAGAGACGCAAAGAATTATGCCACTATCTGTCGACGAGCTAATTGGAACTCTTCAGTCTTATGAAGTGGAACGGATCAATGAAGATGAAGATCCAAAAGGTAAGAAATCCATTGCATTAAAATCAAATGATGATTCGATGATACAGATTCTCGAAGAAGATATGGACGATGAGGAGCTTGCTCTCATGATAAGAAGATTGAGAAAACTGAATAGAAAAGGAAGAAGGTTCAACTCAAAGAAACAAAGCTTTCAAAGACAGCAGACCAAGTTTGTTGATGATGAGGAACCAAACAAAGACATAGTCTGCTTTGAATGTAAGAAAAAGGGACACATCAGACCCAACTGTCCTCTTCTGAAGAAGAAGAAAGGAAAAGCTGAAAGATTTCCAAAAGCTCTCAAAGCCGAAACCAGAGTGACACGAGTGTGAAGAAAGTGATAATGAATATGCCAATCTATGTCGATGGCACAATCGGACTCGGACTCTAGATCGGACTCGAGACGGTGAATTTGAGGCAAGTGATATTAAAATTCCTGTCAAAGTTTCTAAATATATTGATGAATTATGTTTTATTCTTAAGACTTCTCTCAAAAGAATTTCCGAACTGAAAAAGGAAAACTCAGCTCTAAAACAAAAGGAAAATGTTTTAGTAGAAAGAGTTAAAAGTCTAGACTTGACTGTTTCCAATCTTAAAGAAAATGGAGATAATCTTTCAAAAGAAAATGTCTTTTTAAAAACAGACTTATCAAATATATCAAAGAAATTTTCAATAGGGTCTGAAAAACTTGAGAAAATTCTTTCAGCACAAAGACCTTACTTCAATAAGTCCGGTCTAGGAATGTCGAAGAAACAATTCCCTGATTGATTTTCCTAAAGTAAAAGAAAGAATTAAGAAAAGACTCTCGAGAGAGGTTTACAAAAATCACTTCAAGAAAGTTTTTGTAAAATCTGTAGGAAGAAATGCTCTAAAATGTTCAAAATGCAACAGTCCGGATCACTTTGAAAAAAAGAGTGTCCTATGGTTTGGAAACCTTGTTAAGAGAATATGGGCTAATCGCTTTATGTTACTAACACAAAAGGACCCAAGAAAGTTTGGGTACCAAAGAAAGCTTGAGACTCTTTTTTTTAAATGCAGGTCACCGTCAAGAAAAAGGTAAAGTGGTATCTTGACGGTGGATGCTCAAGACACATGACGGGGAGACTCAAATTTGTTTTATAAAGATTGCTCAAGTAAATGGTGGAAAAGTTTCATTTGGAGGAAACAACAAAGGGAGTATTGTGGGATTTGGAATGTGAAAATTGGAAATCTCACAATAAGTAATGTTTCCTTAGTGGAAGGACTCAATTACAATCTTCTCAGCATTAGTCAATTGTGTGATACTGGTTTCAAGATCTTTTTCAAGAAGGAATATGTTCGGAATCGGTAAAGACTCTACTCGTCTTTCATGGGTCGTAGACATGGAAACATTTATCTTCTGGATGTGAAACCAAATGAATCGCAATGTTTTATCTCAATTCAAGACGAAGCAAGCTTATGGCACGAAAGCTTGGTCATGTCAACATGAAGCAATTAGCCAAAATCTCATCAAAGCAGCTTGTTCGAGGACTACCCAAATTACCTTATCAAAAGACTGATCCATGCACTCCATGTATTCTGGGAAAGCAGGTAAGAAATTCATTCAAGCCAATAAATCATGTCTCTACTAATCATGTACTACAGTTGCTGCATATGGATCTCTTCGAACCAACCAGAACACAGAGTATTGGAGGTAAGAAATATTGCCTAGTAATTGTGGACGATTACTCCCGTTTTACTTGGGTATATTTCCTTGCAAGTAAGTCTGAAACCTTCTCGTATTTTGAAAAGTTTGCTAAAAAGGTTCAAAATGAAAAAGGATGTGTTATCTCAAGTATAAGAACAGATCATGGAGGTGAATTTGAAAATCAAGATTTTACAAAATTTTGTGATGAATCTGGCTTTAATCATGTGTTCTCCTCTCCATATACTCCTCAGCAAAATGGAGTTGTGGAAAGAAAGAACATATCTCTTCAGGAAATGGCTAGAACTCTTTTAATTGAAAGCAAGATTTCTTCACGATTTTGGGCTGAAACTATTTCAACAGCATGTTATATCATCAATAGAGTCTTCTTAAGACCTATTCTAGAGAAAACCCCTTACGAATTGTTCAAAGATAAGAAGCCTATTGTTTCATACTTTCATGTATTCGGTTGCAAATGTTTTATATTGAAAAATGCAAAAGATCGAGTTGGTAAGTTTGAAGAAAGATCAGATGAAGGTATCTTCCTTGGATATTCTACATCAAGCAAAGCATTCAGAGTCTATAACAAGAAGAGCCAGTCTATGGAGGAGTCAATGAATGTCAAATTCCAAGACTCAACGCAAGATGAATCAAGTCAGACTCATCAAGAAGAGTCTGAACCTGCTCCAGATCTTCCAAAGCTTACATCTCAAGAAGCATCTCAGACTCTGGAAAACTAGCTTCAAGATGTTCGTGAAGATCCAAACAAAGAAAGAGATCATCAACCAGACAGATCAACAAGTAACTGGAAGCATAAGTCCAGTCATCCCAAAGATCTTATAATCGGTGAAATGAATGAAGGAATTCGCACCAGATCCAAAAGGCGAGAAGAGTCTAGTGTCTTTGTGGCTCTCGTTTTGAAATTGAACCAAAAAGCATAGAAGAAGTTTTATCGATGAAAGCTGGATTGAAGCTATGCAAAAAGAGCTCGAACGCAGTTTAGCATTAATGATGTCCGGAAATTGACATCCAAACCAAAAGGTAAAACTGTTATTGGAGCTAAATGGGTGTTTAGAAACAAGATGAATGAGAAAGGAAAAGTCGTACGAAACAAAGCAAGACTCGTGGCCAAGGGATATACGCAAGAAGAAGGAATAGACTATGATGAGACTTACGCTCCAAAGTAGCAAGGTTAGAAGCTATTCGACTATTACTTGCGTTTGCTTGTTATAAGAATTTCAGGTTATTCCAAATGGACGTCAAAAGCGCCTTCCTAAATGGAGTCATCCAAGAGGAAGTTTATGTGGAACAACCACTAGGGTTTGAAGACCCAAAGAAGCCGGACTCGTCTTGGACCGAAGAAGGCTGTATGGTTTAAAGCAAGCACCTCGAGCTTGGTACGAAGATTAAGTAAGTTTTTAATACAAAATGGTTTTGTCAAAGGTAAAGTGGATACTACTTTATTTATCAAAAAGGAGAACAAAAGTTTCTTACTTGTTCAAATATATGTGGATGACATTATTTTCGGATCTTCTAATGAAAATATGTGCAAGAAATTTTCTAAGTCTATGTAGGATGAATTTGAAATGAGTATGATGGGAGAGTTAACATTCTTTCTTGGTCTTCAAGTAAAACAATTGAAGGAAGGAACTTTTATTTATCAAGAAAAATATGTTAATGATCTTGTCAAAAGGTTTGGACTGAAAAGTGCAAAAAGACCGACATACCGATGTCAAGTTCTTTGAAGATAGACAAAGATGAAGAAGGGAAGAAAGTTGATCAAAAGCTGTACAGGAGCATCATTGGTTCACTCCTTTATCTTACGCTTCTAGACCCGACATCTTGTTGAGTGTTTGCATCGTGCTAGGTTTCAATCAGATCCTAGAGAATCCCATCTCGGTGGTGCGAAACGCATCATTAAATACGTTGCTTCATCATCAAGCATTGGTCTTTGGTATCCTAAGAAGGGAGACTTTAATCTTCCCGGGATATTCGAGACGCATATCTGGCCGGTTGCAGAGTTGATAGAAAGAGCACTTCGGGGAACTTGCCGCTGCTTGGAAGCAGGACATTGTCTTGGTTTTCAAGGAAACAAAGCACCGTGTCTCTTTCAACAACGAAGCGAGTATGTAGCCCCGGGAAGCTGCTGTTCGCAAATTCTATGGATAAAACAACAGCTAAGAGACTTTGAAATTGAAGACTCATGCACGGAGATTAATTGCGACAACACCAGCGCTATCAACCTCACCAAAAATCCAATTCTCCACTCAAGAGCAAAGCATATAGAGATTCGACATCATTTTATAAGAGACCATGTTCAAAATGGAGATGTTTCAATTCAATTTGTTGACTCAAAGAATCAACTGGCGGATATATTCACAAAGCCTTTGGAGAAAAATCAATTTGAGTCTATACGCTCGAGACTCAACATTTTGAGGTATGAGGATATCAAAGTCTAAAGACTTTCGGACTCAGACTTACAAGACTTTATCTGAAAGACAATCTTGGTACGTCCGTCAGACTGTAAGTCTTTCTCTCTTGAATCTCATCTTGAAAAGGTACGATTGTCGGCGTGTTTAAATTGTTGCTATATTTAATTGACGAAAATATTGCATCGTTTCATTTTCAAAAGGGAAGTTATTTTGAAATGGCTATTTTTGCGGAAAAGACAGTTATTTTGAAAAGGCATATTTTTATTTCCTTTATGACGGTTCGTTTATCCCTCTTTTAACCGATCTTGAACTGTCGATTCCTCTTCACTTTTCTCTCAAAACCCTAGAAAGCATCGATCCTCCATTCCCGTTTGTCTTTTTCGTTTAATCCTCAAAAGTTGTCATCTTTCCGGGAAAGTCAAGCAAGGAATCTTCCAAAACCGAGAAAGATGTCATCTTCAAGAAAGTCTTCGAGAATTGCAAGCGGGGACCACGGCGGATGAGTGAGGGGCCTACGCACTTCGATCTTACTAAAAGATGAAGTGACTCAAGATCGCAAGCGAGCCCACAACATTCTCAACAGCATCATTCTCCTCCATCTAGTCCTCAAGGCGTTGATCATCAACAACAGGAAGAAATCATCGAGGATGCACCTTATAAGAGTTCAAAAGCCCGCTTATATTTACCAGTTATATCGTGCCCTAAAAGGAATTCGTACTCCCTTGAAATACATTGATGATTTTCTTAAGACAAAGGACATGGGAACGAATATATCTTTCTGAAAAAATGGAAAGTTTGGGAATTGCTCGAAAAGGGGTGGCTGAGGAAACCCTTGCAAATATCCCAAGTGATCCTCGTGACTAGGGGCCGAATCCTGTAGATGGGAATGATGATGATAAATTGTACAGTCAATTCCAACCGAAAATGGGTGTTGCGGTTGATAACCAAGGAAAAAGGGGAGATTTGTTCAGATCAAAGGAGCAAAAGGATCTGTACTCGAAATTGCTGAAGCGTGGGGTGATAAACCCTAGGAGTGTAGATTTTGATTTTCTGGATGCTGTGAATATGAACTTGAGGGAAAAGTTCAGTTATCTTCAACTTGAAAAGTTCTGCTCTGACTCTACAGAGGCCTATGCTGAATTAACTGCATATTTCTATTCAAATCTAAGCTTTTTGGATGCGAATAGATTCTCGTTCAGCGTTAAAGACCAAGATTATGTTGTGGATATGAATATGATGGCAGATGTGTTAGAAGTCGAAAGAGGAAGATATCAGCCAATCAAAGTTTCCATTGCTCGGGCCACTCTTGAACTGGTGAAGGACAGGAGAACAGATGAAAAGATCACCTACTTAAGGATGGGTGCATTCAACATCTTGCTTCACAAGATTGTGATTAATTGCCTCTGACCAAAATTGACTTCCAAGACTGATGTTTCAAGTTCAGAGGCCAAGTTGATGTATGACATTCTCTTTGGAAAAAGGTTTTCTCTCCCTCACACTGTGATGTTTCACATGTATAGAGCAATGATGAAGGACAGAGGTCAACTCCCTTACCCAAGCCTTGTTACGAAGTTATTCGGACATCTGAATATTCAGCCTCCACAAATCTTTTGTGTTCGACCATGCGATCATATGGTGGTAGGTCTGAAAATGGTGACCAAAATGCGTCTCGAAGGAACCGAGCAAGGAGTTGGAGAAATTCAAGGAGAAGACTCCTGCAAAATCTCATCAAATATCTTCGCAGCTAAAAGAAAAGGGAAGGAGCCCATGGTTGCTCCATCCAAGAGAAGAAGAGCTCTCCTTGTTGAGGATGAAGATGATGAGGAAGACATCACCATCTCTGCATTGGCTTTGAAGAATTTAAGTCGTCCTGTTCCACAGACAGAATCGGAGCAAATGACGAAAGAAGGAGAGGAGAAGGAAGAAGAAGAAATAGAAGCTGAAAAAGAAACGAGAGGAGGAAAGACCTGAAGAAGAAAGAAGAGAAGAAGGAGAACCTGAAGAACACTCTTCTCCACCCGTAGGCATGGAAACGAGGGGAGATAGGAGAAAGGAGTGAAGTCTTCATGTCCGATGCAAGTGAAGGGAAGTCGCTCACCGCAGACCCAGAGGATGTTTATGCATCTCAATTTCCAGAAGAAGGTCATGAAGTTTCATCGCCAAACCTGCAAGATTATGCTGATCTACCATCATCTGCATTTACTCCATCAGATCGAGCCGAAGCAAGTACTCAAACTGATAATGGAGCAGATTTTCGCAGAATCATGGATATTCTTTTGGAGATGCGAGGTCAGATTTATGCCTTGGGATGCGAAGTTCAAAGCTTGAAGAATGAAGGTCAAGCTTCTTCCTGTTCATTGAATGATAAAATGCAAGCCCCTCTATTGAGAATCAGGCCAATGCCAAGAGTGAGGAGATTGCACAGCTAAAGGAAGACTTTAAAAAGGCCGGGAAGGCATCATTCAGTCGATGGAAGATTTCCAGCCTGTCCGCGTTCCCAAGCAATCTTAACTTCATCTCATCTTTTTTAATGATGACAAAAAGGGGGAGAGATGCAAGATTTGATCAAAAAACCTTTCATTCAACTTTTAATTGTTTTTGTTGGATTATTGTTTTGTGGTTTGAATCTGTTTGACTTTGGTTTGTGTCTGGATGAGAACTGAACTAGACTTGGACTTGACTGCTTTTATTAACTAATATTGATATCTTATGGATGGCTTCATCATATACTGGACTAACCTATTTTCTGTGGTTGCAGATTCTAGTGTTATTCTATTAAGACATTTACCTCTATAAGATATGCATATGTGTTTGAGAAATGTTTTGCAGGTCAAAGATATCCAAATCTGCAGGAAAGTTTTGTCACCATCAAAAAGGGGGAGATTGTTGGAGAAATCTTCTTGAAGTGTTTTGAAGTTGACAAATCGTTTCTATCAGTCTAGTCTGAAGGCTTGCAGACTTTGCTATTTAAAGTCTGAAGACCTTGGGACAGCCGACTCAAGACTCAAAGTCTATCTTCATTGATGGAGTCACTAATCCGTTGAAGAAAGGTTATCCAGAACTGGATGTTTCGTTGAGGATTTAACCTTATCAACTGGAGAAGATCTCATGGCTGGAGAAGACATAAACGGAGTCCTTTGATTGATCGAAGATTGATTCGATAATTGAAGATCCGGTGATTGCCTAAATATTATTGGAAGGTTCTGCTTATGGAAACCGAGATCCTGATTGTATGGGCGAACAAGATTGATGGGCTATCAACACGTTCCATTTATAGCTTGGACAATCTTCCTAATTGATTCCGTCCAACGGGTAGATTGGAGGAATTCCTTTGGTAAGTGCCAACGGGTATGATGGCATAAAGGAGTATATAAGGAAGACTGTCTTAGTTGTTCAAGGTGTGCGCGATAGAAGAATTCAAAAGTCTGAAGCTCCTTTTTGTTTAGACAAATCCTTTGAGCGAATACTTGTATACGAAAGAGAGAGTCTATATTTGTGAGAAATCTTGAGGAGGTGTGGTAGAACATCTACACTGTGGAATCAAGGCAAAGCTGTGCTGTAACCTCTCTCTTGTTCATAGTGGAATCCAGCCAATAGGCTGTCAGTGAAGAAGAGTGGACGTAGGCTTGATATAAGCCGAACCACTATAAACCGCGTGTTCAATTTTCTTCTCTCTTAGTCTTACTTTGATTATCGTTTCATCCAACTGTCTAGTATTGTGCAATTGCTTGAGAAAAATTCTTTATATACCTATTCACCCCCTCTAGGTACTCATACTAGCAATATCATAGTCAAGTGTGAACCCATAAATCACATCTCTTACCATTCAGAG